>JANJGK010005079.1:17500-50000 GCA_039081455.1 Macrobrachium rosenbergii
AGTTGCCTTCGGGTCTGAGGCTTTCGTCTCTATAATGGGTAGTATATGGCATGGCTTTCGAATTTCCAGATAAAAAAAAAAAAAGTAAAAAATGCGCCGAACCTTCTTCAGCCCAATCGAGTTTCTGTACAGCCGCTACGGCGTATAATCATGGCCACCGAAAATAGATATATCTTTCGTTGGTCTCGGTATAATACTGTCTGAGCCGCGACCCAGGAAACTTTAACTATGGCCCAGTGGTGCCTATATTGTTGCCAGAAACACGATTATACCTAATTTTAACCTTGAATCAAATAGAATCTACTGAGGCTAGAGGGCTGCAATTTAGTATGCTTGATGACTGAAGGGTGGATGATCAACATACCAATTTGCAGCCCTCTAGCCTCAGTAGTTTTTAAGATCTGAGGGCGGAGAGAAAAAGTGCGGATAGAAAAAAGTGCGGACGGACAGACAAAGCCGGCACAATAGATTTCTTTTACAGAAAACCGAAAATATATTCATGGCCATCCTGAAGCGGATCAAGATTTATCGTTAATAAACGAAAAGCAGAAGAAATAAGACATATATATATATATATATATATATATATATATATATATATATATATATATACATATATTTAAATAAAGTTTTTCTGAATAAAGGGAAACTTACCCTCCTCGTTCTTAAGTGCTAAACAGAAGTAAAAAAGCAAATAAGTGTCTACTTTTTCACAATAACAGCTTTTAAGAATATTCAAATATAAGCACACCCATTTATCCTGATAGAGAGATAAGCACACCCATTTATCCTGAGAGAGAGAGAGAGAGAGAGAGAGAGAGAGAGAGAGAGAGAGAGAGAGAGAGAGGAAAGTTCCGATCGATAGGTACCTTTTCCTGAAGGAGAACCTTTTACTGGCGCTAATTCAATCTGACTCTTTCGGCGATGATGAAATTCAGTTTCTTTAGGAAGGCAATTATCGACTGGTGGCAAAAGTCTTCCTTATTTTCTTTCCCTCTATTTGATGTTTGGCAACTATGAGCCGTTCCATAATCTTCTCTTTTATGTGTAAATAAAATTCTTATAAAATTTAAGCCTCATTATTATTATTATTATTATTATTATTATTATTATTATTATTATTATTATTATTATTACCCCAAAATATTATTCTCACATTTTAACTGTTAACACATTTACGATTAGATTGGATCTCGTTTCGTACATAAAATCTGATGACACAATACCAACAATAACCTAGATACTTTTTCATTTCCTACGTATAGTCAATGTAGACTGTGCATCTCATTCCTTGCTTCTCGTAAATTACCACTCAAGAAAAGAGACTGTTATACGCAGTAAGGAAAACTCTGGTTAGAGATCAACATCCCTTATTAACAAGAATAGAATCTACCATTTATTTTACATCACCCTTATTTATCCTCTCATTATTATTATTATTATTATTATTATTATTATTATTATTATTATTATTATTATTGCTAAAACAAATCAAGTTTTGAATAAGTACAAATATAATTAAAAATTGGATCTGTACCCATACATAACTGTGGATTTGTTTCTCCGTTTCAAGACATGCAACTAAGTATGTATATATATATATATATATATATATATATATATATATATATATATATATATATATATATATATATATACTCTTAGTTGCATGTTTCTTGGAATGGAGAAACAAATCCACACTTATGTATGGCTACAGGTTAATTTTAAATTATATTTGTACTCATGCAAAACTGGATTTGTTTTAGCAATATAATAATAATAATAATAATAATAATAATAATAATAATAATAATAATAATAATAATAATAATAATAATAATAATAATAATAATAATGAGAAGATAAATAAGGGTGATGTAAAATAATTGGTAGATTCTAGACTCGTTAATAACGGACATTGATCTCTAAATAGATTTTCCCCTGCTGCGTATAACAATCACCTTTTTTGAGTCGTCATTTACGAAAAGCAATGAATGAGTGTTTAACATGGATTACACGTAAGCAATGAAAAAGTACTTTTATATATATATGTATATATATACCTATATATACATATATATATATGTATATGTATATATATATGTAAATATTATATTTATATATATATATATATATATATATATATATATATATATATATGTATGTATGTATATATATGTATATATATATGTGTGTAATTGTAATAGCCAGAATGCCCTCCAAACTTTCTCGAATTCTTCGCGCTTTTTGCTAACGCTTGTCACTACAAAGCCTTAAGATCCAAGTGGACAACGGTACCTCGGTTCGTTTCCCGCTACCGGGCATCAGAATTTCTCATATTTCTCGAACTTGGATCTTAAGACTTTGTAGTGACAAGAGTATCCAAAAAATAGCGAAGAATTCGAGAAAGTTAAGAGGGCATTGTGGCCATTACAATTACATTTGTATCTGGTAAAAAGTGACCAGTAGATTCTACACACATGTACAGTATAGCCTATATGTATATGCACATATATGTATGTATGTATGTATGTATGTATGTATGCATGTATGTATATATATATATATATATATATATATATATATTATATATATATATATATATATATTATATATATAATGTGTGTGTGTTTGTGTATTTATATATGTATATGTATATGCATATATGTACATGTAAATATACATATTACATATATATACATGTATATATGTACATATATGCATATAGCCTATATGTATATGTATTTATATGTATACATATGTATTTGTGTGTATATATATATATATATGTGTGTGTATATATATATATATATATATATATATATATATATATATATATATATATATATATATGTCAGTATATATATATATATATATATATATATATATATATATATATATATATATATATATATATATATATATGCGATCAACAGTTCATGGAAAGGCATCCTAATTGCATACATTTATTCAAGAGCCGACGTTTCACATCCCTTGATGCCTTCTCAAGGCTGAAGCTCTTCCTTGGGCGAGTCGGTAGAGTTGTGGCCTTGCAATCGTTAGGGCCGAGTTCGAGTCTCTGGCCGTCTAATGAAGAGTTAGTGGAATTTATTTCTGGTGATAGAAATTCATTTCTCACTATAATGTGGTTCGGATTCCACAAGAAGTTGCAGGTCCCGTTGCTAAGTAAACCAATTGGTTCTTAGCCACGTTAAACTAAGTCTAATCCTTCTGGCCAGCCCTCTCTAGGAGAGCTGTAAATCAGCTCAGTGGTCTGGTAAAACTAAGGTATACTTTTTCTCAAGGCTGAAAAAGCGGTTAAAACAATAAATACTTGTATATATAAGGTGAATTGTACAAAAAAAAATTATTTTCACCTTATTTATATCTTAGGAAGAACAGAGAGCAAAAATGAACAAAAACGTGAAGACAAATAACAACAAAGGAGCACAAGACACCTACCCATATTGGTAGGAAGGCTAGACTCACATAAAGGACAACATAAATGAAAATAGACACGCGGGGTTTAAAAAAAAAAATAAATAAATAAATAAAACATTAAGCAATAAACAGCTGCGTTGACGATGATTGGTTGTTAAGTGTTGGAATGGTCGTTTGATCATTATGAATTCCGAAGTGGTTAGTTCCTCCTCACTTCGCACCTTTCCCATAATTTTAAAGTCGTTGGCGTCTATACGAGTTACAAATTAAAGCATGATTCCTTATGTTAGATTGATCCGGGCTGGGTAGTTTGCTTCCAGTTCTGCCTTGAACAACATGAATGTTCGTTCCATAATCAGTTCAGTTTGCAAGCCGATAGTGTCTTGAATATATCATTCTCTTGATTATTTGCCAAATAATGTTCATCCTCAGTTTGGGTAAGGATTCCTTGCAAGGTTCGTTAGACCGAGGCACTCACGTGTGAAGCGTCAGGAGAAAAACGAGTGCAGGCACCAGACACATCTGGACGAGACCAAAGGGGAGAAATGAAAGCTCGGTCTAGTGAACACACCGAGATAAAACTAGGGCATGAATTAGGGAAATGCCTTTATGTTAAATTGAGTGCGGAGGGATTCGCTGGAAGGCTGAGTGCGCCTGCAGAACTGTTGCAGCTTTGGAGTATAGCCCAAGCTCACGCATGCGATATATATATACAGTATATATATATATATATATATATATATATATATATATATATATATATATATATATATATAATTATACGTAGTTAACAGTAAATTATCAGCATCCATGGACACAAGGGTTAAAACAAAACAAAATAAAAGAATATTGTAATGAATCGTCTATTCAGTGTGATTGAATAACTGCTAACTGCATAAGAGTCAATCATTTTTTTTAATTGTATCTTTTTCCGCAAGATGACAAGTTCTTGAATTGCAGGGAAAGGAAACGACAGCATTAATTAACCTATAACGAGGGAGAAGTTTGTATAACAAATTCGATAGCTAAAAATAAGACATTTCAGTCATCAAGGACAACAAAGGCTTTTATCATTCCATGTAGGAGTCAGATTGGCCAGAGTCATATCACGTGACCTGAGAAAATCTTCAAACCTTTCCAGGGTGTCTCGCGCTCAGTCTAGCTTATTTTTCCGGCCGGTTCCATGAAGAGCAATATTTCGCTCCTTTCAGAATATCACATCTTTTCTAACCCTCTAAACAAATGTGTCTCTTGTAATTACAGAAACGTCCTCGAAAAAACCTATTTCAGTTGCCTTCTTAAAGTTTTCAGTCTTGTAAACTTTGAGAAACTTACAAATGTTGGACTGAACAACAGATTCTTTTCCACATACTATGAATAAGGAAAATATTATTAAATTATCACATGCGCCCAACTGAACTGTGGTGTTGAATGTCCATTAGAATTACAGATGTCAATTGAAGAGACACTAAAATTCAAATTTGCTGTAGAGAAACCTTTGACATTAGTTCTTGCGGGAACAATTGCTTCTAAAGTTTTAGGTAACCCTATGGATTACTTGATCACCATCTGGATGTACCCTGGAAGATATTCTCTTTCTCGAAATATACAAGAAACGTTAACCAAGGAAGACAAGAATGCTGTCTCATTAGACATTTCAAGATATATTTCGTAGAAGTGGAGGGCTGAGGAAATAAAGAAGTTCTATGTAAAACCCTTAATTAAGCAAAACATTTCTGCCTGATAAGCATGGTTAATGATTATTGCATCTCATACACAAACACACGCACACGCACACGCTCACAACCATTAGTGATATTATTGGACACAGGTCCCAGGTGCAAAGGGGTGACATTGTGCATCACCTTCAGCTTCTATATTTAATTTGCGATGGCTGAGAGGGAGAGTGGAGGAGGGAGGGGACTCTCAGGATCTCCCCCACAACCCCGACCCTCCCAACTGACGTAGGTGGTAAAAAGTTAAATTGAGGGAGAGTTTGTACTTTAGACACTGAGAATGTGTCGCAAGGATTCGGCTCAAACAGTATTTCCTTCATTAACTGAGATGTCTTTGCAGAAAATTCTATCTTATGTAGAACGTGAACCTTTTATTCATAATGCTTTAAATATGATTGATGTTCATCGACATTGGAGGCTAGCAATCCGTTCTCATAAATCAACGCATGTAGGTATTCATATACATTATATACACAAAGACAGAAAATGTACACACATACATACATACATACATACATACGTACACACACACACACACACACACACACACACATATATATATATATATATATATATATATATATATATATATATATATATATATATATATATATATATATATATAATCAGAAGACAGGAGCAGTGGCTCGGTTGATAAACGATCAAGAATTCGTGGAAAGGCGTTTTAATTGCATACATTTATTCAAGAGCCCACGTTTCACATCGCTTGGTGCATTTTCAAGGCTGAAAAAGTGGTTAAAAACAATAAATATGTGTGTATATAAGGTGAAATGTATATACAAAATTTATTTCTCACCTTCTTTATATCTTTGGAAGAACAGAGAGCCAAAAAGAACAAAAAGGAGAAGACAGATAACAGCAAAGGGGCACAGGACACTACCTATATTGATAGTGAAGGCTAGACTGACGTAAAGGACAACGTAAATGAAAAAGACACACGGTTAAAAAAAAAAAAACATAAAAAAAACATAAAAATACAATAAGCAATAAACAGCTGTGTTGACAGTTGGTTGTTGAGTGGTGGAATGGTCAGTTTGATCATTATGGATTCCAAAGTGGTTACTTCCTCCTCACTTCGCACCTTTCCCACAATTTTCAAGTCGTTGGCGTCTATATGAGTTTTACAAATTTCAGCACGATTCCCCTTGTTAGACTGATCCGGGCTCGATAGTTTGCTTCCAGTTCGTAGCTAACCCCCTGATGAGAACAAATTCGAACTTTTAGTAGCCTCCTGGTGCATCCAGTATAAGTGCCCAGACTACACCTGGGACAGGTGTACTTATAGATCACATTAGATGCAAACAGAGGACCCACTCTATCCTTAGAATGAAATAAGGATCCAGTAGTTCGTGGGTTCTTCGGGATTAGCTTCAGAGTCAACGCTGGTAAATCCTTATTAAGTAGGCCAATACATTTTCTCCTAAATTTATTGTCATGTAGGAAGAGGAATTCTGCATATACGTAATTTGGGGACCGTATGAACTATAGGCAGATCATTCACCTTAAGATTGAGCAACTTATTGAGGGATCTATGGAATATAACAAGTGGGAAACAGTTATTCTTAAAATAGTTGGTTAGGAACGTGGTTTCGTCATGAAAGGCGGCTCAACCAGAGGTAACCGTAAGAGCCCTGTGAAGTAAAGTAGATATGGAAATCATTTGGATATTGTAGAAACAGGAACTGTAAAAATTGGTACCTAGAGCAGTGAAAGTGGTTTTTCTAAAAATGCCAGTATGGAAGCCTATTTCAACCCTTGTAATTCGGAGGTCCAGGAAAGCAAGTGAGTTGTGGGACTCTTTTTCTAGAGTGAATTTGATGTTAGGGTGTTGGGGATTTATGTATTCTAAATAATTATTAGCATAATAGTTGTGTCTGAAGAGAACGAAGGTATCGTCAGTGTAGCGTTTATAAATGAAGGGTGAAAACTAAGGGGCCAGTTATCTAACATTTGCTCCTCCAGGGAGTTCATAAAGATATAGGCGAAGGTCGGGCCTAGGGGATTACCCATTGTCATCCCCTCCACCTGTCTGTAAAGAGTACCATTAAAAACGAAGGTCGTGTCCAAGACGGCCAGCTCTAAAAGTTGCTTAAAATAGGTTTTACCAAAATTGTTAAAAAGAGAATCATCGAAGGGAAATAATTTGTTGAGGATAATATCTATGGTCCCTCCCACAGGAACGTTTGTGAACAGGGATTCAACATCGAAGCTTGCCATGACCAAATTAGAATCCTGTTTAATAATTGTATCTTTAAAAGTCGCTGAGTTTTTTAGTGTATAGGAGTTATTTGTCAGTGGTTCAAGTAACGGGACAAGAAATTTAGCGAGTCCGTAGTTGGGGGTATTCATAGAGGAAAGAATTGCTCTTTAGGGGATCCCTTCTGTATGTATTTTAGGTAACCCATAAATGATTCCATACGACGATCCTGTAACAAAAAGATTTTGGCATATATTTCCATCTATTATCCTGTTTTGTCCAAGTGTCCTTAGAAATCGGTTGATTTTATCCTGGGGTTTAATTATATTATAAAGGTCAGGGGTACCAATTCTGTCCAATGTAGATGGGTCATTTAGAATAATATTCATTTTGTCAACATAGTGTTGTTTGTCAACGATGACTGTACCTCTACCTTTATCCGGGCATGTGATAAGCAAGTCTTTGTCTTTAGCTAGATTTCTAAGGGTGTCGCAATCGTTCTTTGTGAGGAAGGGTGTCCATCTCGTCTTAAGATTATTAAAGGTGAACCAAACGAGAACTTCTTTCAGTTTTCTTCTGAAGACGGAAAGAGAAACCCACAAGATTCCTGTGTATAACTTGTTTACTTGTAAATATTTACATGTTACTTTTAAACTCGAGTACTTTCAGGTACTAACTGTGACCCTTTTTCAAGAGATGAGGTAGTCGGGCTGGTTCAAGGCCCAGCAATCTTCTGGAACTTCTCCCTGTGCTGCCACCATATAAATGACAGCACAGGGATAAGAAGTTCCAGAAGATTGCTGGGCCTTGAAGCAGCCTGACTACCTCATCTCTTGAAAAAGGGTCACAGTTAGGACCTGAAAGTACTCGAGTTTCAAAGTAACATGTAAATATTTACAAGTAAACAAGTTATACACAGGAATCTTGTGGGTTTCTCTTTCCATTATTAAAGGTATTGTGAGCTAAAGCTGGGAGTTGGAATCTTAAAAATTCTGCATTTTTACAAATGGGGAGTTTCATTATTCTCTGGAATAGTAATTCTAAAGGTAAAAAGAATTGCTGATAATTTGGTTTATGACTGGGTAAGCAGAAATCCAGTCCAAAAGAAAAGAGTTTTTATTATTTTTAGGACAGGACTTCTGCCTACCCAATCACAAAACGAATATATATATATATATATATATATATATATATATATATATATATATATATATATATATATATATATATATATATATATATATATATATATGACTATTTATCACATCACCGTGATTCATATACAATCAGAAAGCTACAAACGTCCTTTAATATCCAATTCACTCTACCTCGGAAGTAATATATTTTCATATATGTTACCGAAGGGGAATTTTTAGATGATAATAAGTCCACCGTCCCGTGGGATCGAACCAGCGACGGACGAGGAATCAGGACTACAGTGACACACTAACCAGTCGGATCCCACGGGACGGTGGACTTATTATCATCTAAAAATTCCCCTTCGGTAACATATATGAAAATATATTACTTCCGAGGTAGAGTGAATTGGATATTAAAGGACGTTTGTAGCTTTCTGATTATATATATATATATATATATATATATATATATATATATATATATATATATATATATATATATATATATATATATATATATATATATATATATATATATATATATAATATGTGTGTGTGTATATATCATGCATGTGTTTGTGCTGTACTCCAAAGCTTCAACAGTTTTGCAGGCGCGCTCAACCTTCCAGCGAATCCCTCCGCACTCAATTTAACATAAAAGGCATTTCCCTAATTCAAGGCGTAGTTTTATCTCGGTGTGTTCACTAGACCGAGCTTTCATTTCTCCCTTTGGTCTCATTCAGATGTGTCTAGTGTCTGCACTCGTTTTGTTCCTGACGCTTCACACGTGAGTGCCTCGGTCTAACGAACCTTGCAAGGTATTCTTACCCAAACTGAGGATGAACATTACTTGGCAAATAATCAAGAGAATGATATATTCAAGACACTATCAGCTTGCAAACTGAGTTGATTATGGAGCGAATATTCATGTTGCTCAAGGCAAATGCACACGAGCACGTTTCTGGCATCTTTAGTTTCTCATTTTATCCCCAGCTTCCCCAATTAGGTGCTGTATTCGGAGAGACCGAAATCGTGCCATTTCCTTAATTATGGCAATGTTATAAGACGCCGCCTCCTTTGCTGTTTGGTGCAAAGTACTCAAGGATAATCGTCCTCTTACCCATATGAAAAACCATTTTATTTTCATTCTTTGGTCCTAGGTTTCTTCTTAAGCCCACTAGAATCGAGATACCATGAAAAGGACCTAATTCTATAGGGTAACTGGAAAAGTATAAAAGAACTAATTTTTCCCCGTTTTGAATTCGAAAAACTTATTTTTCTTCATAACATCCTAAGTTGATGACAATTCATGACCAATCATAGTCTCATAAGGAGTGTGGCCTATGTGAGTTATTTAATTAAAAACTAAAATATATATAAAATTGTGTCGTCAGGTATTCAGACTTTAAAAGTATTGGGCATATTCCCAAACTGATTTATTTTAATATTACTTTTATAATAAAAGATAAAAAAGTTTTTTTAATATTACTGTACATTTATATTATATATACAATATATATATATATATATATATATATATATATATATATATATATATATATATATATATATATATATATATATATATATATATATAATGTTCAGTAAGCTACAAACGTCCTTTAATATCCAATTCGCTCTACCTCGGAAATAATATATTTTCATATATGTTACCGAAGGGGAATTTTTTAGTTGATAATAAGTTCGTCGTCCCATGGGCTCGAACCAGCGAAGGACAAGAACTCAGGACTACAGTGGACGCATTAACCTATCCGGCCAGCAAGTGAGGTATAAGTGGATATCGGCTCCCATATACAAATCCCCCGTCGAACTCAGGTGTTTGTATTTAGAGACAATATCCACCCACCTCTGCCATGTTGACCGTGTAATGCGTTTGTCGCACGCAGCCATATTATGACTTTTTATCACATCACCGTGATTCATATACAATCAGTAAGCTACAAATGTCCTTTAATATCCAATTCGCTCTACCTCAGAAATAATATATTTTCATATATGTTACCGAAGGGGAATTTTTTAGTTGATAATAAGTTCGTCGTCCCATGGGCTCGAACCAGCGAAGGACAAGAACTCAGGACTACAGTGGACGCATTACCCATCCGGCAAGCAAATGAGGTATAAGTGGATATCGGCTCCCATATACAAATCCCCCGTCGAACTCAGGTGTTTGTATTCAGAGACGATATCCACCCACCTCTGCCATGTTGACCGTGTAATGCGTTTGTTGCACGCAGCCATATTATGACTTTTTATCACATCACTGTGATTCATATACAATCAGTAAGCTACAAACTTCCGTTAATATCCAATTCGCTCTACCTCGGAAATAATATATTTTCATATAAGTTACCGAAGGGGAATTTTTTAGTTGATAATAAGTTCGTCGTCCCATGGGCTCGAACCAGCGAAGGACAAGAACTCAGGAGTACAGTGGACGCATTAACCCATCCGGCCAGCAAGTGAGGTATAAGTGGATATCGGCTCCCATATACAAATCCCCCGTCGAAATCAGGTGTTTGTATTTAGAGACGATATCCACCCACCTCTGCCATGTTGACCGTGTAATGCATTTGTCGCACGCAGCCATATTATGACTTTTTATCACATCACTGTGATTCATAGAGAATCAGTAAGCTACAAACGTCCTTTAATATCCAATTCGCTCTACCTCGGAAATAATATATTTTCATATATGTTACCGAAGGGGAATTTTTTAGTTGATAATAAGTTCATCGTCCCGCAGGAAGTTCCTTATTTTTATTACACATCTGACTGAATATTAGGACAATTCGAAGACAAACAAGGGAAAATCTGTGGCTTAAGGCCTTCTTCATGTGAGGAAAGTTATGTAAACTCAAGGGTCCTCTTAATTAATTATATTTACATAACAAACATAGGACCTGCTAAATGACTGAATCCTACACAGAATAAATATTCTACGCCGACGATGTCTTCATAACAGGAAACATCGCAGTGGGGGGTAGAAGGGGGACTACACATGGATAGAGCCGAGAGATTCCTATCTGCAATATATGCAAGGCAGTTACTTGCAAGAATAATAAGGCCCTCAAAGGGAACCGAGGGAATGCACAAATGTTGCCAAAGAACTCAGTTCAACACTTATGCATAATTATGTTAACACTGAATGCTCCAACACAAATTACTGAAGGTGATCTCACAATGGAAAAGTGAATAAAAAATCAGACAGAGAAATAACAGGAATCATGACTAAAATACCCTATTCCGGTACATTACCTTCATCAAGATGATGGTGTCCTCGTTTGATAGGGCGCTGGTGATGGAGGAGAGAATTCAAATGCCACTACAAAAGTATACTGGTTCGAGCCCCAGGGTCGAACACGTGGAAGGTTCAAGGTACAGGCAAGGTTAAGAACATCTGTCCTTGGTGGCATTCTGAGTGATTCTCTATCTCAATTTCTGTTGCGTCATCTATAAATAAACTTCGGGGATTAAGCATCGCGTCCAACATAGGTGGTGCAAAAGTCAATCTTTGTCACGTTTTCTATAATGAGCACATGGCATCAGTTAACCCTCATGGAAGGTTCAGGATAGGCAGGACCCAACTTTCTCTTTTTTTGGCCCCTCCCTAGCCTGTTGTCTGGCACCGCCGAGGAAGGCATCTTCAAAGGTCACCTGCAACAAGGCCTTAAGGCAGTCATTTTGAGCACAGAGAGGGGTTAGGCTTAACCATTTTGGGGAATGAAGGAGAGAGTTTATGGAAACCCACAGTTCTAGTAATTAAAACAATAGGAATTCATTTTATTTCTTTCCCAATTACGTTACAGATGTAAAAATGGACACAGGTGGTTTAATTGGAGGCCCCATTCATTGACATTATATATATATATATATATATATATATATATATATATATATATATATATATATATATATATATATATATATATATATATATATATATATATATATATATATATATATATATATGTATGTAATGTTTGTATATATATATATGTATATAAATTATTGTATGTATATATATATATATATATATATATATATATATATATATATATATATATATATATATATATATATATATATATATATATATATTATATATATATATTATATATATATATATATATATATATATATATATATATATATATATATATATATATATTGTTACAAACACCCTTTTGATTGTTTGTATTTTGCTTTTCCTGTATTGATATTTTGATATAAAGTAAAAGTATTACTAAATGTTTTTGACAAAATCCCCTTGACATTTCTCCCTTGCCTTTCCCTCCAATAATGACAACTAGGTGTCAAATGAGGAGATAATTTCATGAATGTACCCAAAGTCATTATGAACCCCTAACATGACCATATTAGTCTTTGCTTGAGGGGGAAATCAGTAGCTTGTTGCACATTTACTCAGACCCTTTGGGATTTAATCTATTGTTAGAAGTCCCCAGTCAATCTCGTCCAGAGATCTGCCTGAGAATCTGCCCCTCCTTGCTTTTACCTGCCATGCCATTAAGGGTCACTGTCTTGATCTTGACCTGACCCACCTGCGACTCCTCCCACTCATCCTCGCTCCTCCTTGCTGAGCTTCACCTCACTGTACTCTTCCTTCCTCGAACCTTTTATTGGCCGACCTTTTAAGACCTTTCCAAGTACCGGGCAGGATTAGCAGCCTACCCAAAATGAGTACAATAAGTGAACCCATCAAGAGGAAACTGTCAAAACACAACCACTGTCACTGCTGTTTGCCTTATAAATATGAGCTCTGATATACCCTCTTTGCTAGTGGAGCTTACTATATCTATCTACAGAGAAGTCTGTCTGTTCAGTGGCTGTGATCGAGGGCGCCACCCCCCCCCCCCCACCCCCAGACTTCCCTCTGATGCTGTCACTCTGAAGGTGATCCTACCTCACCGCCTTATCCTCTGTGCGCTGATGCCTCTGGAGACTGCCAGCAATCTACGCCCTGCTATGGGAACCCAGCTCTGATCTCCTTCACGTTTTGTCCATGGACTAAGGTGATGTGATTGGAAGTTGATTGTTTGGCCTCATCATTTTTTATCCTTACCTCATTTTTCCACCTGTTCTCCTATTTCCATAGCCTACCTCTTTGTGGTTCTCCCTCAGAGACTTGTGATTTTGACTGTGGTGTTTTGATTTTCGATATTGGAGTACCAGTGTTAATTCTAACTTCGCTTTGATTACAAATGCCAATATACAGTAAATGAGTGATACTAGTGCCTTGCTGTTTGCTTATATCTTCCAAGATAAAATTCATTCCATTCCCTTCATGTATTTCAACATCTTTGCTCTTGCAGATCCTTGTTTCGAGTACCTTTTGTGTGGAATTACCTGTAAGTCAACGGTGCCATCGTCCTGTAAACTACAGGTGCCATATCCGGTCAAGATATCCAGAAACTCCAGTGTGCTCTCGCCTCACTTACTGCACCCCATCCTGTACATTCTAGGGTCCTCCCATCTTTGCTACACATATTAGCCTCAAAAGGCATAGTGATAAGGCTCGCACATGTTATGGCACTTAGCTTAGAGATTTGTGAATTATTAAAGTAACTGGAACAGTGCCACGGAGCTCCATTGATAACTCCTGTAAATATTTTCTCTTCTGACTTTCTAGTGAATTATACTTTTAAGTGGACATTCTAAGATTGCCTTAAACCCTTAACCTTATGGTAATTTGAGTATAATCAGTATTACATATTCTGTTCACCAGAGCGCAGCCCCCTTGTAAGTCAGTTGCTGTTATCTAGGTCATAATTAGAGCCATCCCTTCTCTTATACACACACACATACACAGACACATATATATGTATATATATACATATATGTGTGTGTGTGTTTGTGCGCGTGCGTGCAAACTCGCATGCAAATGTGTGCGTTAAATTCATTAATAGCAAATAAAAATATCATATTCTGTCTTATATTTAACTATGGATTATATGATGCTGTGTGTATGGAAAATACAAAAACTTTGAACTAATCCTATCACTAGATTATAGACAGCTTAGATGGAAGGCATTAAAGTCGTTGTGCCTCTGACATTGCTTCGAAAGATACCTTTTTTTTAATTGTATGAGATTGAAAAGAGGTGAATTTTTCCTTCTCCCTTGATCTCTTATTGTTACTTCTGCCCGAAAGAGGAAGTCTGGACATTGCAAAGAATGATCATCCGCTCTCCCTCCTCATCCTCTCTGGTCCTTCCATCCCTCCCTCACTCTTAATCTCTCTTCATCTCCTCTCAAACCCGCCAACTCCTCTTAACTATTCTTATCCTCTACTCGATTCCCCTGACCTTTTCTTTTGAAAGCGATTTCTCTCTCCTTCGAGAGGCGTCGAAGCCTCAACTTTCTCAGCTTCAACGAGCCCTTGTCGCCTCCTTCGCGTCCTGTGTCAGGAAGCAGTTCAGAGTTGGCGAGTGTCCTTCGAAGGGAGGAAAGAAGGTCCATCATCTCCTCTGCTGCCTTTTTTAGGCCGACTGAAAAAAAAATCATTCAAATACTCTCATAACTTTCAATCTTTCCTTTCATTCTAGTGCCCTCCGGACACTTAGAGAACAAAAGCAAAAATTAATTGCCGTTAGAAACGCAAACTTTTTATCTTTTTACTTTTTTATCATAGATTCTTATTAGTTTCATTAAATTTATCATGAATGGACACATGTAATTCCTACTCGGTCATATAAAGGAAGACATTTCTATTACTTGTCATTTCATACATTATTTTACGACGCCGATTCCCATAGATGTTATGGTGACAGCTAGTGGTACTAACTCACAAAAAGTTAACCGATCTGTTATTTAGCGAATGGAGAAGGTCATCTTTTGGTCCCATACACGAGATTTCAGCTTCGGCCTTCATTTAGCAGGCCCTCGCCACTTTCTCACCATATGTGATAGAAACGTTTATGTCGCAACTGGGGGGTATCTACCTATTTTCAGAGTGGGAGGCTGATCATTTTTAATAACAAGACTTTCTACATACTTTCCTTTTTTGTCTGGAACTTTACAATAAAACGAATAAAATACATTCCTGTTAATCTATATTTTAGTGCAGCATCTTTTTTGCAAAAATCACTCTCCCTTCTGCTTCTCAGGAAGGAAATCCATCAAAGGGTCTAGAATTATCACGTAATTAAGCCATTTTATTTTGTACACTGTGTATTTTGTCACGATGGACATAAAACTTGCAGAGGTAACTAAATCAAAGCGAAGCTTGACGTGAAATTGATTCTCATTCCATCCCAGTATGGGACACATTCGAACATGACTGACTTTCTGAATGCACAGATGCAGCGCAGAGCAAAATCAGAGATCCATATCACTGAATGAGCGATAGTTGTGGTCAAATTAGAGTTGTAACTCAACGTTAATATGTGGATTGCCGGTATTTAGAACATCAGGAAGAACTAATCTTATTTAGAAATAAATGGATTCGTATTACGTACCGTAAAAGGAAACGAAGTGTCATTATATTTATAACATGAGGATTTCACCATGCGTTAGTAAGCAGCTGAAATTCATATATACAAACAATGAAATCTGGACAAATGATGGGTGGGGCCACAGCAGTGGCGGGGGAGGGTTGAATTTTCCTTAGCTAAAGATTGTCTATAGACGTTCTTATCTTCCACCAACCCTTTGTTGGACGAGTCGGTTGAGCTTCAGACTGTCACTCGGTGGGCCAGAGTTCAATTCCCGCGGCCGGCTGATGAAGAGTTAGAGGAATTTATTTCTGGTGATAGAAATTCATTTCTCGCTATAATGTGGTTCGAATTCCACAATAACCTGTAGGTCCCGTTGCTAAGTAACCAATTGGTTCTTAGCCACGTAAAAATAAGTATAATCCTTCGGGCCAGCCCTAGGAGAGCTATTAATCAGCTCAGTGGTCTGGTAAAACTAAGGTATACTTTTTTCTTATCTTCCAGTTTATTTCTTAACTTGAAACAAGACCAGTAATATTATTTACACGAAGATTTAGGCATTAACAAAACAAACTTCAAGTGTTCCTCTTTCTGCTTAGATGTCAATGAGAACAAATAAAAAAAGAGCCGAAGTTTCTTCAGCGCAATGAAGGCCACCGTAAATAGATCTATCTTTCGGTGGGCTGGGTACCATGAGCCGCGGCCCATGAAACTTTAAACACTGCCCGGTGGTGACCTGTCCTATACCGTTGCTAGATGCACGATTATGGCTACTTTTAACCTTAAATACAATAAAAACTACTAAGGCTAGAGGGCTGCAATTTGGTATATTTGATGATTGGAGGGTGGATGATCAACATACCAATTTACAGCCCTCTAGCCTCAGTACTTTTTAAGATCTGAGGGCGGACAGAAAAAGTGCAGACGGAATAAAGTGCTGACGGACAGACAAAGCCGGCACAATAGTTTTCTTTTACAGAAAACTAAAAATTGAATTAAGTCTACCTCAATCTAACTACCACTCTTTGCGCTTAGATATTGTGATATCGGTCTAAGGGTAACGTTGAGTAATCCTCAGAATATGGGCCTCCCTTAAGTCACATTAGTGACTTTTTTTTTTTTAAGAAATAGAAAGAATCTTAGAAAATTTTTCAGAACAAGTGCGCATGTTAGATGTATAACTACCTTATCGCATAGGAAATTGACTGCGATTCTCGTCCTGTTCTAAGCCTCCTATTAACTTGATTTTCTCTCTCTCTCTCTCTCTCTCTCTCTCTCTCTCTCTCTCTCTCTCTCTCTCTCTCTCTCTCTCTCTCTCTCTCTCTCTCTCTGAGAGACAAAGAAATAAAACTCCTTTCGACATGAAAAATGACGAGCGTTTGCTAGAATTACCAATATCTTAGTACTAAATGAGAAATCAGAAATCCGTTTCCTTCTCCTGCATAAAAGGTTGCCTTTATCAGCTTGGGTTCACTTCCACTTCATTATCGTCTCTCTCCACTGGCTTGTTTACACAAATATATACCACTGCTGGTCTCTCTTCAACAAAGATCAGTCAATTCTGTGCCAGTTTATTAACGTGAATTTAAAACATAAATACTAATCAGAATCAAATACTAACAAACGCAGATCTCAAACATTGCTTCTTATGCTTAGATATATTTGCAGTTAGCGAATAAACAACTGAAAACTGAGAAACAAAAGAGCAGCGGCTGTCAGGACAGAGAAGATTCATTAAGCAGACGATAATGAGATCACTGTCGACGTCGGATCTTTTAATGGATTTTTCGTTGTCAAGTCAGTCAGTTTCTGTCACATGTGACTGGGAATTAACTCTTCGTGATCTGGGATCTCGCACGTTTTGAGAGGACAGTTCTGAATTTCTGTAATCAATTTTAAATGAATTCTTTCGGCTGGTGATTTCATTCATTAAGTATGGGAATCTGATTGCAATATAGAAAAAGTTTCTGCTGCCTGGTGGTTATAAAATTACCAGTACACATGAAGTTCGTCCTATAACGAAATAATATGAAAAGGCATTCAAATGAAGCAATATTATGTTTATCACATAATGAAGCTCTACTGTTTGCCGGCATTTCTTTTGTATGTACTAAGTAAAATTATTTCTAGGTACGTGAATTCCGATGTAAAAAGGAAACTGAATAGGATGAAATACCGCACTGATGAATTTCGTATAATCTTTCTTGTTTGTCCCCGATTTCATTAGACTTGAGTGTGGAGAGACAGAGGGCAAATAGGGTGATAATAAGTCTCATTCGGAAGGTCGGGGGGAAAGGGGGGAGGGAGTCCAAGAGGGCTCGCTAGATGGCATGATCAAGGTGTTGACTTCCCAAGAAAGCATGAGTTGGAGATGAATGACGCAATGGGTAAAGTGTGGCTCGACTCCATCTGTGTAAGCATAAGCATATGTTGTGGACATTTTGTGCACCAGGGATTCATGATCAACTCAACTTTACAAGATGAGTTTGTCAGGAATACAGTGAAGTTTTTTCTTGAGCTACCTATGTGTATTAAGGGTTTTTTCTTGCTCTCTATCTGACTACCTTACTATACCAGTATGGTGATGAATTCCTCTTGCAGTTATCACTGTACCAAACTTTGAATAGCTCCAACAAAGATGGGAGATTTCGCATATGTTAAGATGTTCATCAGTCTTTTCTATAATCAAAATTCTTTGAGTCCCTGTGATGTGGGCAGCTAAATATGGGAAATTCATAAGCTATTGTTAGTAATTGACAAGCAACATTTTCCTCATAAGTCAAATATATTTAGGAACTGTACCTCCTTGAACTCAATTTCAGACCACAGGTCGTTGTTTGTTTGCAGAACTTCCTTTTGCAAGAAAAGGAAATATCTTGGTCTTCGCATGAAAGGGCCTGCCAACTTTTTTCTGCAAATCTTCTTGAAAAGGGAGAGTGAAGAGATCCATTAAGAGTAAGAGCGACCTTCCCAGATGCCAATGGTCTCTGAAAAAAGCAGTTCTTGTAACTGGGGTTATATATACACCCAGGTGCTTTTACTACTTTACATTTATCATATTCAGGCTTCTTTGTAAGTCTTCATATTGATGAATGAGGTTAAGCAAATTTCTCTTGAAAATTGAGTGAAATATAAAGCAAGAGGTGGTAAAGACAAATACATAAGAAGAAATCCCACTTACTGAAAAATGTAAATTAATTAATAAATTAATAAATGGATAAAAATGTATTCAAATGCAAGGAGAAGATTGTTAGGGTAGTAATGCACTGCATCATCACTTGAACTTCTGAAGTTCCAATTACAAGACATCCTCTGGGAGGCTGTTCCACAGTCCAATGGTGTAAGGAATATAGAACTTCTGGAACTGAGAAATTCGACAGCTAGGTACATTTACTGCATATTGGTGTTGCTGTGCAGCGAATCTTGGCAAGTAAAGGGGATCAGGGGTCAATTGTGAATATGAAAGATCTCTGTTGAAATAAAACTTGTGAAAAAGTGACAAACAAGAGACTGTCCGTCGATGGTCCAAGTCGTAACTGCTGCTGTTAGGAAACAGAAACCTACCACCACGAACAACTCTATCTAAAAGAGATAAATCTCTGGCACATGCAGACATCCACACCGGAGAACAGTATTCTAGTAAAGGAAGCACAAACGACCTAAAACAGGTTACACATATTTTATCACTGTTATAAATATTTGAGTTACGAACAATACCTAACTTTTGTGCAGCATTTCCTGAAACTTTCATTAGATGTTTCTCCAAAATTAGATGTGAGTCAAAAGTTACACCTAGAATAGTTAAAGCTTCAGACTCATTCAGCAAAGTTCCGCCCGCCTGAAGGGAAGGATGGTGTGGAAAATCTGTATGAGATCTGCTAATGAATAGTGTTTTCGTTTACCGGAGTTCAGCCTCATACCCCACCGACTACACCATTCCTTGATCCGGTCCATGTCCCGATTGAGGCTGAGGGCAGCTTCATTTCTCAAAAGTGGAGACTTTACAACATCCATAAGTGTTGCATCATCAGCATACTGAACAATCTTGTTTCCCAGGCCAACAACCATATCACTTGTATTCACTAAAGATAACAGCGGACCAAGAACACTACCCTGTGGAACTCCAGACAAAATTGGTGTTGGTTCACTAAGGATCCCATCCACACCAACTCGCTCTCGCCTACCTGTAAGGAAATCTTGAACTAATCCTGAAACATATCCACCCACTCCAAGATTCTAAGGTTTATATAAAATCTATTTGAATCACTATGCTCTCAAAACCCTTATCAAGGTTCCCTTACAAATGGCAAGTCAAGTCTAAAAGAGCATCACAGGTAACTAACTGATTCCTATATGCATATTGGCTATAAGGTAGCAATCCTTTAGATTCCACATACTTATATAGTGCCGTAAAGATAAATTTTTCAGGAACTTTAGAGAGCACAGGGAGAATAGAGACTTGCCTGTGGTTACTGCATTCTGCAGATATGCTACTCTTTGGAACAGGCACTATTACTAAGCTTGGACTCTGTAAAGATATTATGTTGACATAAAAACCTATAGAATGTACTTATCTTGGGAGACTACACACAAGAAACTTAAAAAAAAAGGGAAAAAACCATTAGGATTTTCTCCAACCCATCTATCAAGATTATCCAAATTTTCTTAATATCCCTGGAGTGAAATGCAAATTTTTTAAGAATAGGTTCAGGATGATAAGAATCAGGGAGAGGGACATCCTCAGCTGATTGCTTAGTTTCAAAAGCTCAATAAAGCAGTTCACACTTTTCCCTAGGACCAGTAACCAATCTACCATCACCTGTTAGTAGTGGTGGAATGGAAGACAAGCCTGACTCAAAGAAAGATGATGCCAATTTGGTCCACCACAGATGAGGCTGAGTGATTCCTTCAAGTTTTGTCTTCAAGGAATTATTGTAATTTCTCCCGACTGTATGGTAAGTTCTATTCGCAGCACAACGAGACTCAACAAAAATGGTGCCATTTTCATTTGAACAGTTTCGTCTCCTTGCCTTGAATTTGGTCTGTTTGTCATGGTAAGCTCCTTTACATGTATTATCAAACCATGATTGGTCATTTGTCCTAAATTTGATGACCTTTCTAGGGACATATCTTATTAAAATAACCATCAGCATTTCATTCAAGTTCTTCTTTGGATCATGATCTAATAAAGCACCTGACAAGGTTCTATAATGTGATTCCAATTGGTTATGGGTTTTTGCCAGGCCGTTTTTCCAGTGATGGCATAAAGAATCTACTGATTGACCGATATGTCCATCTCAGTGGTGCAATGATCAGAAGTGCCAATATATTCACAAACCTTGGACTTGACAATAACTGGAACATCTGTGAATATGAGGTTTAATCTGTCACCAGAAATGTGTGTGGGTTCCTCAGTTAGGTGGACTAAATCAGAGGATACACAGAACTCAAGAGCAGACTGGCCATGTTGATCTGTGGAATCTGAATTCAGCCACTCACTGTGCTTTGCATTATAGTTTCCATAAATAACGAATGAAGCTTTTGAATTCTGTGACTAAGCAATACTAATCCTCTCCAAGGGACAGTCATATATAGAATCGTCGATATTTGGATTGCAGTAAACAGCAAATACGTATACATTGTAGAACTTACTAAAAACTTTAAAACAAATTACCTCATGGCAACTACACTCCAAATTTTTCTGACCATAAATAGGGCGCCCAGACTTTGTGTATACAACCTTACCTTGAATATGTGGAATGTTACGACAATAAATAAAGTCAGAGTCATCAAACCCCTGTATTAAAAACTCAACCTTTGACTTGTCTAACAAGAGTCTCAGATAGAAACATCAAATCATAGTTACAGGCACAACTCTGGAAATCAAGAAAATTTAACCTTAAGCCTTGAATATTTTAGTAAAATACTGCTAAGTTTATTCTTACTGTAATGAGTAATAGGTCCAGGGTTCAGTCCAATGTCTTTCAAAAGAATTAAAATCAAGAACGTAAAATCGGTATCAAAACTAATAAACAGACTCATAATAACAGTAACATTGTAAAAATCAACTGAACAATAAACAACAGTGCTATCAACAACAACAGTGTGTGTATTATTTACAAAACTTCGGTTGAAAGTATGCAAAAATATGTCCATATGTCATTGAATAAAGCACCAGAAGCGACTGGTTCACAAGGTGGAGCTGGCACCCCTTGTAAGGCAAATGAAATCCGCCAAGTTTGCCACAACTGGGGAAGAACAGTCAAGATGGATTTAGAAATAAAACGCTCAGTAAGAAAAGATTAGGTATAGATGAAGGCATTTTCATAATAATCCACCAATCAACTTTTGCTCTCTCACCAGCCTGTCCTACACACTTTTTCGAAAAAACAGGAAAATGAACGAAAAAGAGGATAAACACCCAATTGTACCCTCGGCCAAGGAAACTTAAACCAAAGACCACGGAAGGTCACAGTACAATGGATATGGCTCAGTCCAAGGTTGGAGAAAAAGGTTTGAGTTCAGAGTAACCTTCTCTTAGATGGCTTGCTTGCCAAGGCTAAAGAGTCCATTTTACCCACTGGCTTGATTTCAGTGGGTCCTTTTCCTGAAAGAGCTGCCTGCCAAGGTTAAAGAGCCTCTTCTATCCTAACTCGTGTAGGCAGGGACGTCACACCCTGAAGTGAATGTTGCTAAGAAAAGCCACATTAACCCACTAACCACAATTAATAATAATAATAATAATAATAATAATAATTTATTATTATTATTATTATTATTATTATTATTATTATTATTATTATTATTATTATTATTATTATTATTATTATTATTATTATTATTATTAATACAGCAGGAGAAGCCTTTATTAAATACCACCCAAGAGGTATTCCTCCTGCCTACCAGCATTAGGCAGCCTATTGCTTCTGTAGCTGACAGACCGCAAGAAACGACAATTCCGAACGTGAAACTCACAATGATGTCGGAGATTCTGCGAGCCGCCCGGCGCCCAACCAGAATATTCGCCGTGAAATACCAGAGAATGACGTCACACACCAGCCCCGCCGCTCAGTAAGGTTGAAGCAGAGAGACCATCAGCAGTAAATTTTTGGCTTGCGAGAAAACCTCGCCAGCCAATAAGCAGCGCGAATGTGTCTCCTCAGCCAATTTGACCACCCTGCTGACCTTCTCATATATTACAAAGGGCATGACTCACATCGAAAGTCAGTCTACTCCCGTCTTTTGGCGTGACCATGCTCAGTGGAGCCTGAGCGATACATGCCCTCGATTAACGCTGAAGAAGACTTTCTCCTGAACAACTCAAAAGAAGACTGGCTCCTAACGGATAACTCTACGGAGGATGAACTCCCGATTTCAGTATCCTGTTGCTAATACACTGTTTATCGGAAATAAGCTATCCAACTTTGCAACCTGCTTTTCTCTCCAAACATGACGAATATCGACGTGTTACTGGCAGAGTTCAGTAACCTAGAAAACTCAGTTATTAGAAAAATAGAGAAAACTCTATACAAACTGAATGCAGCTGATGCAGCTATTATTATTATTATTATTATTATTATTATTATTATTATTATTATTATTATTACAGAAATCAACTATTTTTCTTCTTCTTTTAATGTGCTCTTTTTTCCATTTTTTGTATGGGGTAAGCAAGATGCCTTCTTTTGAAGGACTGTGATTTGGCTTTGGGGTAGACCGTAGTCTCGATCGGTTGCCCTGCCTGACATCGCTTAGACCCCGGTAGTGCATGTACACTCGGCAAGAAAAGTGAAGATACAGTTTTCTTTAGATTTCGTTTATCGAATTTTTATTTTTTTCTTACAGAAAACACATAATCTCGGTAAATTTACTCTAGAATATGAAAATACAATGCAAATTATATCATATATGTTAAATCTGCAAAACAAAAACGTTCAGATACTTAAAAACACCAAGCATGTCCGAAGTAATCAGAATTTCTCAGATGACTTCGTTCATAGAGATCTAAAAGATAGTGTGTGAATATCTCGGTGTAGTACTCTTTATAAGAACGGCAATATTTACTCGTTTTCCGTTATGGACAGGCTTATTATTGCATCATCATACGAGGTAGTGATAATTTCTTTAATTTTCACACATTCATATTTGTATTTCACGGTGTTAAAAGTCAGCTGGAATTAATGGCAGTAAATGTTGCGACAGTTACGGTAAGTTGACCAAATCTATTTAAATCTGCAAGAGCGTTCTCTATGATGTGTGGAGCACTTCAACGGGAAAACACAAGTAACGATGTTTCTTGACGTTGCCCGTTCTCTCTGCGTTGCCATAGTTTCTCTCTCTCTTTCTCTCTCTCTCTCTCTCTGTCCATCGCTAAAACATACTATACAAATATAGTATCGCTCAATCTCTAAAAAAAAAAAAAAAATAATGAAATGAGTAGCTCTACATATAGGCCTAGGCTTACACAACAGCAACTCTCTCTCTCTCTCTCTCTCTCTCTCTCTCTCTCTCTCTCTCTCTCTCTCTCTCTCTCTCTCTCTCTCTCGCTAAAACATACTATACAAATATAGTATCACTCAATCTCTTAAAAAAAAAAAATAATGAAATGAGTAGCTCTACATATAGGCCTAGGCTTACACAACAGCAACTCTCTCTCTCTCTCTCTCTCTCTCTCTCTCTCTCTCTCTCTCTCTCTCTCTCTCTCTCTCTCTCTCTCATCGTAACATTGCATTCGTTCCTTTATTGTTCCCCACGTTGCTGAAATTTAACTCTTGATTTCACTATGGAAGATCGCGTTTCCGATTATGCAAGCATTCCGTTCATTGTGGTGTCATAAATTCATTTGTATAAGGTTAATTGGTAGGTTACGTCGAAAAATGTTTATTTTTCTCAGAACTGTCGCTGCAAATTACAACTTGAACGAATACTGTAAAGCTTACTACTGCATTTAAGTATCAATGATGTCAGAATCGTAGAATATGATTGAAAATTATAGGAGGTCAAGCAAAAAACCAACACACTAAGACAGAAGCTCCTCCCCTTTCTAAAGTTGCCAGATGTCGCATTATTGAGCAATATACTGTATGTCCGAAGATTTAAAAAAACTGTATCGTCACTTTCCTTGCCGAGTGTACATGTGTCGTACCATCACCAGCTCCCTTTCTCCCAGCAGTGAGGAGAGTTGAGCGGTTAGGTCGACAGTTCGAAACGTCTGAGGTGTCTGTTATGTTTTTAGGAGATGTTGAAGTGGCTTTGTTTGTGTGTGTATTAGTCTGTAACACCCATTTGCTTTTTTAAGCAAACCTATCCGTTGATTACCTACATAATCCTGGGGTGTCTACACGGATAGCAAAGTATCCGCCTCTCTGACCGGTCGGCTGCGGATTTGAACCCGCGCCACAGACTTCTTTGAAGTCCGACTTGGCCATCGAGGCTCTTATTACAGAAATCGACTATTTTAATAAAAAAAATTGTCACTACTAAAGGCAAATATTGAAAGTGCCGGATAATCCGAGACAATGAGAACGCTAAGTCTCCAGTAAGGGAGAAATCGGCTAACTGCAGCAAGAAGTGAAATGAGACGAGAAATAAATTAATTCCCTTTCATATTTATTGATATATATGTAGGCCTATTGTATGTGACTGTCTACACGTTTTATGTCTGCATGAGACTTTTGTAAACGAGTGCAAATACTAATAATTTTCTCTATCTCGTATACTTGAGTGCTTCAATGTTTTATTTAACAAGGAAATGTTTATTAACTCTCGCCTCATCTGATTAAGTGAATTACCTTGAACAAGAGCAAAAAATCTTTGAAAATGAAGAATCTCTTTCATGACCTTCCAACTGGTCTAAAGGCTTTCATGTTTTAAAGAGGCTGATGCCCAGAAGTGAAAATGCATAGAGCGATCCACACTTCCTGACGGGTGACCCTGGACTGTTCCAGTGGTGAAATGTCAGAAGAGAGCCCAGACTCTGCTTTGCGGCGGAACGAAGCTAATGTGTATGTCTTGAGAAAATCCCATTTTAGCGAAAGAGGAAACCTCATAATCTAAAAGACTCTCATTCAGTGAAAAGGGAAAATTTCCTGAGAATTGTCATAAGAGCAAAGTCATAATTATTATTATGGTTATCCTTAATGTATGCAAATTTTCATGAGATGTAAAGGAATGTCCATTTATAGAAAATACAATAACCTAAAGAGATAATAAGTACAATAATACAAAAGAAAATGGTGTTCAGTATGAGAAAAACTTTGACTGCATATTAAAGAGCATAATTTGAGAAAAGGCAAATAAAAACAAGCGAACGCTGAATCAATATGTCAGAAAAATCAGAATTGGGAGATTAAATTTTTTTTCTTTTCCGGTTCCGATAAAGTACGAGACCTTTTTATCTGTCAAAGGCGAAACTTCCTTTTCGGTTATTTTTCTGTTTGACGCCTCCAAAGGCCAATACTCTCTGACAGCCCGTCAATACTCCTGCACAAGGGAGCAGAAATAACCGATATTTCGGTGTTACTTCTCTACAGTATGATCCGCTTGGCTCGGGAGAAGGAGGAAGATAATTCTAAATGGAGAGAGAGAGAGAGAGAGAGAGAGAGAGGTGGGGTGCGTAGTCTAGGAAAAGGCCTGGTTGAAAAAAATATACATTATAAATTTTTATATTTATAAATCTAAATAGTGCTGTGAGTTATTCATCAAAGTCTAACAAATTACTGTCTTCAGACAAAATTTTCAAACCCAAAGACACTAATTTCCTTTCATTAATTCCGAGTATAAAAAATAAACATAGTGAATAAAAAGTAATGAATGATTAAATTGGGAAGGGTACGTGAGTGGACTGCCCTGTGCGTGGTAGCGGTGGGTATCCCCTTGGAAGGCCTCCTGAAGTCGGACTGGGACCCCAGGGATGCCCGCCACCTAGAAAGACATATTTTTAGCCCTCCTCTTGCTTTCTTTTCTAGATGCTGAACCTTATAGTTGAAGCCTAGCAAAATGAAGTGTGACTTTACAATAAATGAACTTCCAGGAAGAACAAGCGACGCTGTTTACATGTTTATGGGACTTACGAAATACAGTTTCTTTTATCCTTAACTGCTCTTAATTAGCAGAACGAAACATGAAATTCGATGATTAGATTATCATTAAAAAGAACATTGTTTCAGTCCCATAGAGTACTAAAAATAGAGATCTATTTGCTGAGCACAAAAGCATAGCAAAAACTAATTGTTGCTTTATGATACAGCAATTAATGTAAATAAAATTACGTTAAAAGTTTTTTTTTATGAATTGAACATCAAGTATTCTGTCGGGTAGTTAACTTTAACAGTTTTCTCGGTTTATGCAATATATGATCTCTCACTAGAAATTTATGCTTATTGCACTATATCAGTTACAATTTGGGGATTTGGGAAGCACCATTGTAATACACTTCCGTCGTAATATTCATTACTAATAAGTAGATTATTTGGTAAACCCATTATGACACCGGTGCTGAATATAAAGTATGCATAGGGTCTCAATAAATAGTGATTTAGAAGGAAGAACCACTAGGTCAGTGGTTTTCAACCTTTTTGTGCCCATGGCCCATTTTTGGCATCCTTAAATACTCATGGCCCGCTGCCCTTCAGAATTGTGTAATGATGATGATAATAGAATTATTATAAAGCATTTTCAGAACACTTTATTAGTTTTACATTTTCATTTGTGAAATTATTTTTCAGTACACTCTAATTATTAGTTATACATTTTCATATGGAATTATTTTTCAGAACGCTTTATTACTTACACATTTTCATTTATGAAAGAAAGCACTGGCCCCGCGTTTACTGTAAATAAATCATGTGCACTGTAATCAAAACTCAAATTACACTTTTTCACTTAAGAAAGAATGCTCTGGCTTGCATTTACTGTAAATAATTTTTTATTTTCTAAATACTGTTTTGAAGATGTCCGTGGCATGGCCCCCTCAGAACTGCCCATGGCCCGCAGGTAGAAAACCATTGCACTAGGTGACGAAGAATTCACTTTGAGTTGTCATCAGTGAATTGTGGAATTAGAACTTTGGGGTAGAGACAAAAGGTTTCATGTGGCGTGTTGTGTACTGTATGCCTCTCCCCCACTTCTTTGTCAAAGATGCAGCACAAAAAAAAAAAAAAACAGGATATTTGAGTGAATTACTGGGTCTATATGTTCATTCTTCTTGACTCTGTAGCTCTTCAGTCACACAAACACATAAGCACACAACGCACTCACACATATACACACACAGCCTATATATATATATATATATATATATATATATATATATATATATATATATATATATATATATATATATATATATATATATATATATATATATATATAAATATATATATATATATATATATATATATATATATATATATATATATAGTGTGTGTGTATACATACACACACATGTATGTATGTATACGTATATATATGCATACATTATATATATATATATATATATATATATATAATACAGTATATATAGCCCATGCATATTAGAGAAATTTATAAGTTAATGGTAATGCTCGCATTATTCTCCTTTAGATTCAAAGATTTTGTTTTAGGAAATCAAATATTTTTTATGCATTCTGAAAAATGTGTCTACAACCTGTGTTATCTGAGCTCAATTACGGTTTATGAATGCATATATTTATCTCTTTGAATTTCTAACATTCAAACTGGTTTTGTTTATTTTCAATACGCTTATGTCAACATCTTAGACGAAGGGTATTTTTGGTTAAAGGAGATATCGGAGATATTAGCTGGACATATCAACTGCTTGCTTTCCCACAATGCCAACGGTCCTCCCCTTCTCCCCTCCCCTCACTCATGGAAGAAATAAACGGAGAAATACCAGAAATTCTACAGTTTTATTTTTAACGTAACTTTGATGAATTAACACTGTAAACGGATGTCGAGAGAGAATAAGGTATAACACCTGGAATCACGAGAGCTGTCACAAGCAAGGTAAATATCCAGATTAGTTATCTAAAGCCGGCTTTTGTGGCACTGACCTCAGGAATATAGACGCCTTCCTTTCTGGTAAGGTAGAAAGCTTGGCAAGTCTAGCAGCCACCCCGTCCTACCTATGCCGCTAATGCCCGGTGATGGCGGGGCAAATGTCGTTCTTTCCCTGTATATAGGAATGGGAGAAAAATATTTGGCATTTAAGAAGGAAGCTCGAGAGCTCATCTTTATCGTTTCCATCGGCCGAAGAGAGCGGATGCAGGTGAGCATTTTGCTCTTAAACTTTCGGAATGAATGGTAGCCATACCTTAGACCCAAGGGTATTCACCTAACAACAGAATTTTAACTGGGTCTTTATCTGATGGCTGGTATCCATCGTGGTGAAAATTGTCGGCAGTTACCAGCTCTCCTAACTCAGCTCCCTCTGAAATGAATAATAGAGTTGGCTTCGATGGAGAAAGTATACTTATCTTTACGCAGTTTATGTAAGATTATCATTCCATTTTACATTGTTGTACGCATTCGCAGATATATAAACCTTAAGCTTCTTCTTCACCTTCTTTTTCTTCTTCTTCTCAACTGAATTCGTTGTCGGAATTGCCGCTGTTAACGAGTCTTTCCGGGTGTTTCTTTCTTGTGGTCTTTGTGTCTATTCCTTCGTCTCTCATCCATCTTAGCTTTCGTTGAACGACTCGTTGCATAATTTGCTCCGGCAGATGATTCGCGGACGGATGCCCTTTCTGACTCTAACCGCTCTTAACCTCTCATATGTAAACAGCCAGTTCGGTCGACCTTTCTCACTAAATTTTTCAGGTAACAAAAGCTGAAAGAAAAAACGGCCATAACAGCATTCGCAGCGCCCTGCCTTTGAGAGGGAAATGTTTCTGTCCTAACAGTTTCCATTTAAAAAGAGAAGGAAAAATCCTTTGTGCGGTGTACCGCAGCCAGAGAATGTTTCAGTAGCTGTAGTTCACGGCCGTTCTCGTTAGCTATTGAGTTTTGACTTTGAGGGCAACAGAAAATGCCTTTTTTCCTCTCACAGAGAGAGAGAGAGAGAGAGAGAGAGAGAGAGAGCATTGATTATTGCTATCTGTTATTTATTGCCCACCACGTGCTGCCATGAAAACAAAAAATTCCATTTTGAGTCAAACTCTTTAAGAAAACATTTTCCTCCCCGAAGTATATTTGAGATAGAGAATTTTTATTCGAAATGTTCCACTCGAAATTCCTTTCTGTGCAAATTATGTATGAAGAATAATAATGTATCTGACGTTAATTTGATATTAAAGCATAAAAAAATAGATTTTGGTTTTTTCAACTTTTTCTTTCATTTATTGACTTAATATTGTGATTTCTGAATTGTGCAATGTTGCCCGTTGGAGCAGCGAAGATAATGTTGTATATTCACTTGGCATTTTCATACTAAAGGAAATCTATAACGCCATCAAAACCTTTGTATTGATTCAAATAACGTATAGAGTTTCAAACATATTTGCGATTGCCCCTTGGAAATCATATTTAAAATGTAAGACAACTAGGGTTGCAATAATAATAATAATAATAATAATAATAATAATAATAATAATAATAATAATAATAATATCACCCTAAGCAGTAAAAATTCTTTGATGTCTAATATACGAGAGGCAACTGCGGTGGTTTATCAGCAATTTCAAATGCACCCACCGCTAATAACGGGCATGTAACGGCTATTTAGTCTGATAGCTGCATGGCTATTTGTATGCAAAGGCAGCTGCTGTGAACTGGACACAAGAACTTGCTGTATTCTCAAACGAATTCAGAAGAGAAACATACAGGGAAAGTAGTTGCCGTGAGATAAGAAGCCTTCATCTCAGTAATGTGTTAGTATGAATAAAATATTACCAATTATGACAAAAAAGCATGTTAACGATATTACCGAACCAGATCATGAACTATCTTTTTGAAAAAAGGGCAAAGATAACAACATAAAGTTCGAGATGTGTCATTCTTCTTGCATTATAACAGGAATTATAAATTCGTCTCATTTTTGTTTCTGCAAGAGAGGGAATGGCAAAATGGCTGTATGACAGAACAAGGTAAATTCTGTCGACAAGCGTCGGTGTTTGTGCAATCAAGGTGATATTCAAGGTGATATTCAAGTAGGCGTCCTTCCCCCATCTCGTCTTATTGATGGATGAAGCAATAATTTCAGTTTTCCGCAAAGGTTTGATAAATACATGAAATAAATTTTTTTTTATTTTTGGGATCTTTATCTTTTTTCACTTTTATGTAGGAACGGCTCGAAAGCTACATGGAATTACGCACTGCAGGGGATCACTAACCTGATATCAAAAGACAAAAATGTAAATCAAAATAACTTATAAAGTGAAGCAAAAAATCATGTAAAAACTCGCAGCTCAACATTTGTTATACAAAATTTAGCCTTGATGTCAATGCAGACAGATTACTCATTCAGAAACGCGTGGCATCACTCTTCGCGGAATTGTCGACCTCGTGACGCCACGAAATCCATCGGACGTGTCAACAACAGTTGTGACAAGGCCCTTGACAAGTTCAGTTCCTGATCAGCAGAGAAAACGAGGATTATCGAGTTGGGTTCGGTCACGGGTTCACTGAATAAGGGTTGTGAAGGTCAGAGAAGAGAGTAGCGAAGCAGCGCTGAATTAATGCAGCCACTCCATGTCACGAAAATTGCTTTTTACTTGCTTTTTACAATAATTATATTGAACATAAGCGAATAAGATTCTTTTAGAAGTAATGAGTTGGTGACGATATCCAGTGTATGGGACAAATTTATCTGATATAAAGGCAACTTCTGTGCTTAATTTCATATACATACATACATACATACATACATACATACATACATACATACATACATATATATATATATATATATATATATATATATATATATATATATATATATATATATGTATATGAAAATTTTTATCACACCGTGATTTATGTACAATCATGAAGCTACAAATGTCGCTTAATATCAAATTCACGCTACCTCGAGAATATCTCCGATGGAGAATTATCACCGAAGGGGAATTTATATATATATATATATATATATATATATATATATATATATATATATATATATATATATATATATATATATGTATATATATATATATGTATATATATATATATATATATATATATATATATATATATATATATATATATAATGTGTTTATGTATGCAATTTCTATCTAGCCCTTTCCATCTAGCCCAGAATTGTTGGCTGGTTGTAACAACAAGCCCTTACTGCTCTATGTGCTACCCTGCAGAATCGACTGACTGCTAGATACCCTCAGTCACTATTTACATTCACTTGGATGCAACAACATTTAACATGATTTGGGTAATGGACCCAGTGTCGTCCGGGAATCGAACCTGACCTCTCTATCATGAGGGGAGGAACCTGACCACTATTTCCTTATGTGTCATTTCCCCCAGTGGTTGAGGGTGCTCG
>JANJGK010005080.1:0-17500 GCA_039081455.1 Macrobrachium rosenbergii
CCAATATTATGTGGTCATTTGAGTGTGAATCTCTCTCTCTCTCTCTCTCTCTCTCTCTCTCTCTCTCTTATAACTCTAAGGACTTTTTTCAACACACTGGATATGCTTTCCTAAATAACTGCTGAGAGAGAGAGAGAGAGAGACAGGTGCCTGAATGGAAGGGTACAAAGGGGGTTGGGGGGGCAGGGTTCGTATGGCAGATATGGGAAGGGTAGGGGAGGCTGGGGGAATGTATGTGGGAGGTGGGTGTGTATGGCAGATAAGGGAGGAGGTGTTAATTCTAGGGGTGGTTCATGGCGGGGAGGCCGGGAAGGGAAGGGAGTTAGAGTTGCAGGAGTGAGGGGAAAGAGAGAGAGCGTAGCCTACATTGAATGAGAGAGGGAATTATGGGACGGCCATGCTGGTTCAATCATGTGTAAAGGAGATAAATAAGAATCATTAATTTATTTTTTATTCCTCGTTTTTCTAATTTCTCTCTTGAAATTTAATGAGTCTCCTCTTTATTATATCTACTGAAGAAGTTACTTTCGCTTTTTAATTTCGAAAGGAGGAAATCTTGATAAGCTCTATCATAACAACAAGGCTAATTCAGTTTTGTTAATAATAATAATAATAATAATAATAATAATAATAATAGTTGACTTCTTACACTTAAATTATTATAATATAACCTTTAACACCTAAAAACATATTTCATTTGTCTCATTATAAAAGCCGAGTAGATCTGCAGAGAGAGAGAGAGAGAGAGAGAGAGAGAGATCCCAGTGTTTGAGACAAGCATCTATATATAAACTCATACAGTAGATTTCCTAATAGATTCAGCGCCATTAAGATGCCAAACCTTGCAGTGACAAACCAGACATTGACAAAGATTTCTGCCCTTAAGCAAAAAAAAGAAAGAAAAAAAAAGACTTTCCCGTCGGCTGTGCAAAAACCCATTCCACTTGACGGATAAAAACTTTTGTTCTGGAATCAATCCAACTCGATCTTTTTCCCGGATATATAAAAAATCCAGAAAGTGGGGAAGGGGGAGGGGAAGGGGAGAGGGGAGGGGAGCCACGATAAATTCAATTTTGAGGACCGAATGACATACAACAGACAAGGAGAGGGGAGAGAGAGAGAGAGAGAGAGAGAGAGAGACATTAGTCTAACCGGATCCACCATTTTTCTTCTTTGATAAAATTGGGCAGGAATTTCCATCGCTCGTCGGTCTCCTCGCCTCTGTGAAATATAAAAGTCAGTTTTTCTCAGGAAATATATTTAAAAAAAAATAGAGTGGGTTTACGGAGACCAACAGGGTCAAACAAAGTGAAGTTCCAGAGGTCTTTAATGACTGACATCAAATGCCGTGGCACTCTATTCATACGAGGACATTTCAGTGTCAACATACGAGCAAACTTTCGATGAATTACATCGAGATGTTTATAAGCCCGCTCTCATTTCTGAGAGAGAGAGAGAGAGAGAGAGAGAGAGAGAGAGAGAGAGAGTCCTCCAATAAGCCCTTGTTATGTACCTTTGTGAAGGATCATTGTTCCAGGAAGGTCCAGAGCCGTTAGCCCTTCCCCCCCCCCACTTAATCCTTCAGCAACACGTCCTTTAAACTAATAAAAGGAAACTAGAGCAACTGCACTGCTTCTCTCTCTCTCTCTCTCTCTCTCTCTCTCTCTCCCCAAATCTATAAGGAGCTTCAAAGTCAAATCAAGAAGGAAAAGAGTGAATAACGAGCCAGCGAAAGAACCACACCTGGACACTTAGACCATTGACCTGTTCCCAGGACCCCCTCCCTGCCTGCCTGCCTGCACAAACTTTCTCACAAGAAAATGGTTCCTTTAGAAGCCACAGCCATTGTTCAATCCTCATACATTCAGAATAACCTTCCATGATGGTAGTTCTCCTGCCCCTATCGTTGAACTCTATACGGACAGAACAGAACCAGTCTCCCATCACAGAAAGAGAACTTTGGATACCAGGAAGTCAGCGAGTGGGAAAACTTGAGAGAAAGTCAAACAGTATCACGAAGGAGGCATGGGATTAAAATACACTCACGACCAGAAGGTTAAATTAGAGAAGACAACAAAGGTCGTTCCAGGGTCAATCGGGGTCAAAGAAGGTTGAATGAAGGGCAAAATAAGCCAACGGAAGAATTGTGACCCCATGACCAAAGGCTCGTTTCAGGTCACAATATATACAAAGCGACAGAGTGGGTTCTAAGAATTCAGCTTTCTTGCTGGACAATCAAAAATTCACATAATAATACCTCAAAGAATTGGCAGAAGCAAGTCAGTGCAATGTATGATTTATAGTTTTCTGGAAGCAAAGTCAGAAGTACCATTTATTATTCAATTAGTATTCTGACATATTTCCTAAAGCTCTTGGATATTCCATAGGCCTAAGCCTTCATGGGAGACTACACAGCAAATATACTCTTTGGCAAACAACCACTGAATCTAGCCAAGTCATTTCAATAGTCCAGTCCAGAAAGCCTCAGTCATTTATAGATAGAACACACAAAGCATTTTAACTGAATTGCAATTATCGTTTCATTTAAAAAGTCTTCTCGACTTAGATAAGAAGACCAAGACTTGCCATACCCATAAAATATCAACGCCTGAGTACTAGTAGTCAATAGTAGTAAATCTGAGCAGTAGTAGTAGAAGTAGTAGTAGTAAATCGTAGTAAATATGATACGTAATAATACGTAGTAAATCGTAGTAAATCTGCCCATGAAAACTGGAAATAATGAATGACGGTACCTTGGCCATGAATGAGAGCATCTTCGTCACTCAATGACGCAAATCACTTCTTCTTTCTTTCATTGACTGAGAGAATTCATCAACTGTAGAGGGAAAACAGAAGCTGGAAAGATCAAGAGGAAGAATTAGAGGCCCATCACCCAAAGGCGCCATCCAATAGGACCTGCAATGATAATGAGTCCCTCATTCATGATCAATGGTGATGTCTGAGGGGCCACAATGAAATTAGATATTCACTCCTCATCATAATCAATTGGGGGGAGGGGGGTGTTGGGGTTTGGGGGCGGAGGGAGCGGGAAGGAGGGAGAAGAGGCGTTGATCTGATGCCCTGTCAACCACTAACCGAATTCATTAAATATGATAATTATACCATCTCTCTCTCTCTCTCTCTCTCTCTCTCTCTCGTGATGAAATCTTCTGACAAACACAACTCCCAAGAGCACATGAATAACAGAGAATTCTCTCTCTCTCTCTCTCTCTCTCTCTCTCTCTCTGCTTTAAAGGAACCGAAGTGAAAGAATCATCTTATAAACATAGCTCTCTTCAGTGCAAATATGAAAGGACAATTACTCTCTCTCTCTCTCTCTCTCTCTCTCTCTCTCTCCTCTTCATTAATCCCACTCGGATCTGTTGACCCGAGGGTGTCTGCGTGGAAATGAAGGCACGAGACATTCCAGAGATTGGTCTCCTTTCGCTGTTTGGATTCGGGATTCAATCTTGGATACGTTTAGACGAGCCGAGGAGGGGACATTAGTAGAGAGAGAGAGAGAGAGAGAGAGAGAGAGAGAGAGCCAAATTCTCCTTTATCTCGGCCAGGAAGATCAGAATTCGGAATGAAAGCTAAAGACTTCTATTTCAGGCTTAATCTGATTCCTGATCCAATATTAATTTTTTTTATTTCCTTAAGGCTGGCGATGAATGCACTTGGAGGATATTCTCTTGACTTCTTCGTCCTGACTTAAAAATTCCTCGAATTGGATAAATGAACTGAAGGAAGACATTAATGATAAATTATTCTGAAAATGAAGAGGATTTGAGAGAGAGAGAGAGAGAGAGAGAGAGAGAGAGATTCCCACAGGCTGTATGGAGTAACAGGAGGATCACCTGGAAGAACTGCTACTGAACCATGACCTTGGAGAGGAAGGCGGACTTATCCTTGCGGAACTCCATCTGCTATCTACTGCACTTTAGCTTCCTCTACCCACCGCTGACAACTCGACATTATTCATCAATTACAAAAACTGAATGCCATGAAAAAACTCCGAAGTTTTTCAGGGAAGTATATAAGCCCTGATATCATCCAAGTCACAGTTGCCATGCATCAAGTCTCCATCAGGTGGGAAAGTTGCCACCTCATCGGATGACATCTCTCTACATTTCCTCTGTAACTTCGAAATTAAATCCTAAATACTTGAGAGGAGCAGAATAGGATGTATGGGGATGTGTGGGGATGGTGCGTGTCTAGGATAGGGGTACGGGGATGGTGCGTGTCTAGGATAGGGGTAGGATGGAGGATGGATTGAGGCTTAAGGAAGATGACAGAGAGAGATATTCCTCGTTTATCTCAGCTGAGACAACTTGGGGACAGTTAGAATTCGTTAGTAAGGCGTTGAACATACTATACAACATTGTCTAGTCTCTCTCTCTCTCTCTCTCTCTCTCTCTCTCTGTGCTGTTCTTAGCCCTGGTAGAGAACTTGCAAAGCAAAAGAAATGACTTATAGTTTTTAGATAAAAATGTCAAAAAATAAAAGAGATTTAAAAAGAAATATTATGAATATTTATTTATTTCCAAACTTTAATTGAAAGTAAATGATAAAAGTACACTTTACCATGTTATAAAAAGTTACTATGATTTATAATTAATGATACTCTTACGGCAAAGCATAAAAAGAAACAAAAAATATAATACGGGCGACTATAAATTGGTAAAGAAAACATTTAATGAGCAAATATATTACTTGTGAAGTAAAACAAGAAGTTGATATTATTACACATCTCATTAATCACTAGTTCAATAAAAATCACATTATGAATGATACCATTACAAGTTATAATAATGAGGACCAGTCCTCAGTTTGTGGGTAATACACATTGTTAATGAATGGTATTAATGTCCGCTAATTGCACATTACTTGTTTCTCTCTCATCTTTGCCACTTCATTCTTTATGTCATTCTCACATAAGGAAAGAATCATTAGCATTCTTTGGCCCCAGAAAGTAAAGCAATACCAAAAATTATATGATTTTCGAACATAAATTTATTGTATTTCTCATTCCTTAAAACGGCAAACCTCCAACTTTCTATTTCTTTAACTTTCTCACTGTGAATAATTAACCGCTTTCCCGTTCTCCCCACATGTTACAGTCACCTAGGAACCATTTCGTAAGCTATTGTCTGTACTTGCACCTATCCATGCACTTAGAAGTTGTGACACGACCAGCAAGGTTTCAACGAAACTTGCTGTATTGAAGGCAGCAGAGCAAGGTGGAATAGAGTTAATCAAGGATTTTGGAACGAATAAAGAACTTTCTCATGATATGGAAATCAAAGCAGAGCAGTTTCTTGCCCGAGCCATTGGTGGAGTCAACATAGATACGTTCAGTGAGCTGCGAAATTTCCTGTGCCATCATGAAAGCATTAAAAACAATTTTGAAAGACTTGTTCCAACTTCAAATAGCATATATACAGCTTCATATTAAGCGAGCTTTTTTTGCAATGTTATCACTGGACAAATGCCACACAAGCTACCATAGATATGCTGAATCTACTAGATTATGGTTACGTTTTGAAAGGTAACTTCCTTGTACCGCTTATTGTTTCTGAACCTAATCAACCGCCCCCCCTCCCCCCCCCCCAACGATTTTCCACTTCCATGCACCTGTGAAAAATGCTTTAGGTGAAATGTATGTCCTTGCCGTGTAGCAGACATTAGTTGCTGTGAATCACATAATAATACTATAAGAAAGAGTCATAATGATTCCAAAGACGGTGAAGATGATTTAATCATGGTGGAATGTGAAATGAAGGTTTCAGAGTGTGATTTTTTTTCCAAACAATTAATAGTTCGTTACACAAGTGTATGATTTATTTGCTTAATTTTACTACCGCACAGTACTGGGAGACATAGATAAACAATTATGTATGAATAAATTTCTTTTCATTTTAATTTTTTTTTTTATTTATACCCTTATCTGATGAAAATTCATGTCAGACCATTCTATTATTTATTCTCCTATTCAAAACCTTTGAAATAATATGCATATTGAGTATATTCTGGTCACTTATTGACTTCTATCATTTTTGTCAGGTGGCCATCTTGGATTTCAAAATGGCGGAAAACAGGCCATTTGTGGAACATGTGACAAATTTTTTTTTTATGTCCAAACAACCCTTCAACAAGATCTGAAGTCAAATTTAGGGTACATGATCTTAGTGCAGAGGGGACCCTACCAGGCGCCATGACTATGTAGCGAGGTGTAATTTTCTTTAGAGAAAAAGCTGTCTGTTGTCTAGAATAGGCCTAAAATTGCTAATTTCAGCGATTTTATTATGCCTCTTGAGTGATAGGCCTACTATGTAGAGATATTGTTATTTCCTTCTTGAACAGGAGGAAACCCTTAGTTCTGAAATATTATGACGGATTCTCTACACGTTCGCGAGAGGTAGACCCTCACCTATCAACCCATCTTTTTGTTATTATCCTTGGAGGCACTCAGTAAATAAAAGCGTCAATGATAACACTGAAATCCCTTTATCAAATAATAAAAAAAGTCTGTGGCATCAAGTTTCTGGAAATATCTCTTGTGGTTTCACCTGAAAATGATTGCTCAATTTTAGAACCTGTTTTTATGTCACTGATACATTATCGTCTCTGAATATTACTATCAGGCTTTTAATGAAAAATGATAGAACAACATATTGCGCGACACCATTACCCATAAGTCTCATGCTAACACTAAAATATCATGGATGGTGAATACGATAATTTTCTAAAAGCCACACGATAGTTAGGAGAGGCATGGCAAGCTGGCATCACACTGTGGTAACTATCTAGTTAAGCTAGTCATTCAGTCAGTAGTCAGTCGTTTGGCGTTGTGACCGGTACATTGAGCAAGACAGATCTGTTAAAGGTGTCATTCCTCGGTTCGTGTGTTCTGATGGGTGCTTATTATTGAAGTGTTCAACCCACAGATGTTTGAAGTGTCCTTCGGAGGAGGCAGCGTTAAAGATAGAATTAATTTACGAATCAAAATCCCGGTGGCGTCGAGCAAGGGGGGACGGTATCACACAGCAGCAGAAAGTAAGTTGATTCTGTCATTTCACGTTTTCAAAAGATGTTTCTTTATTTCGGTGCCATTCTGAATTTCATTGAGACTAGGGAGTGGGCTAAGCTGAAAATATAATGGTTCGTATAGGAATGTTAAAATTAAATACAGACGTATGTTATCTTTAATTAGGTACAGATAATAAACACCAAATATCGTTTAATGTCTAATTTACGGTAAATTTTACTTTAAACTCGCGTCACAACTTGGCCATGAAAACATTTTCCTATGTTTTATTGTGTGCTTTGAATGTTTCTGACGTTCGTTTATTTATCTGTAATGTTTTATATAACAATAGTACCACAACCATACAGTAATGTCGTGTTCAGTAAAACGTAAACAAAAGTCGGTAAATATCTCGGCAACGGTAAATTCGCGATAGATTTGAGCGTGAGTTTCATACTGATCATATCAAGGAGACTTTCGATCACAGCATAAAAAAAATCCAGTATCAAATAATGGTTTAAGCGAAAATAATACTGAATTTACTATACATTGTGACTAATATAAACCCGAAGGCCACTCGGTTATCCCATCACACAAAAACACGTAAGTATATGAGATTAACTTTCATATTTAAGTAGTTGGTCCGAAAGGTGGAATGTGAACGAGGAAAGATTCGAAAGAACGAACAGCCTCAGAAGCAAAGAGGCTGAATGACAGGCAGCAGTTGTTGGAGTCGTTAAATTGGAATTGCGTCTTTGCTGAGCGCTGGCCTGGAAAGTAGGTACAGTACGGTACGGTATTTCTATTAAAGTATGGTACGAAATTTATCAGGCACGGTACGGTATGTCTGGTCGTGTACTGTACGACACTTTTCATGTACGGCGCGGTATTTTAGTGTACGGTACGCCAGTACGGTACAGTATTTGTTAGTGTATGGTACGCCAGTACGGTACAGTATTTGTTAGTGTACGGTACGAAATTTTTAGGTACGGCACAGTACGGTATTTCGGTCAGTGTACGGTACGACATTTTTGAGGTGTGGTACGGTACGGCATTTCTGCTCTAGTATGGTACGACATTTTTCAGATACGGTACGGTATTTGCTAGTGTACGGTACGATAGTTTTTATGTACGGTATGATATTTTTCAGGTATGGTACAGTACGGTACGGTATTTCGGGTAGTTCATGTTACGACTTTTCCCAGGTACGGGAAAGACTAAATAGACCGTACGGTACTTTGAACCATTGTTTCTATCTAGCTGATATCCGGCAATTTTGCTCAATGATTCTTCTTTATCTTATTTGACTGATTATTGTTCTTGTCTGTGCTGTAATGATTGGCTTTGTTCAGATAACTGCGGTTTTTACGATAATGTCTCTGAAACTTGTTTCCTTTGTCGACAGAGTGTGGCTCTTGGGACTGTATTTATATAAGTGTTGATAGTTAGTTACCATGATATTGGAACATATAATTAAAAATTAGTGTTCATATTTGCCCCCATAAATTGAAATCATATATATATATATATATATATATTATATATATTATATATGTATATATATATATATATATGTATGTATATATACTGTGTATATATATATATATATATATATATAATATATATATATATATATATATATATTGTATATATATATACTGTATGTACTATATATATTATATATATATATATATATATATGTATTATATATATATGTATTATATATATATATATATATATATACATATATATATATATATATATATAGAGAGAGAGAGAGAGAGAGAGAGAGAGAGAGCGCAACTACCGTCTTATGTCCAATTCGCTATATCTCGGGATTACCTTACACCCAAGGGGAATTAGAATTGATAAGTGCTTCGTCACCAGTGGGATTCGAACCTCTATCTCTTTTAGAAACGATACACACTGACTTTAACCACGCAGTCAGTGATTTAAAGTCACTGTACATCGTCGTTTCTCAGCTAAACAGCGTTCGAATCCCACTGGTGACAGTTGTGTAACAAATACCATTTCAAATGCATTAATTTATTTTGAGATAACATGACGAACATCAGTGTGGATTCTGGGTTGATGTTGAGACGTCAGATTCCGATGAAATGTATCATGAATTCATGCAGTTAGAATGTTCGCTTACTTTCATAAACTCAAGTCGTATTCAGCAATTACTGTTTTTTTTTTTATTACGAAGTTTCCCAGTTTTCAAAGTGAAAAACCTTCCTTGGTGTTATTCATATCAATAGTATATACTGTTTATACCTTTCCCACAATATATATACTGCTTTGCATAATGCCCACGTTCATCAGGAGTGGAGTATCTTTTCGAGAGAGGAATTTAATGACGGTGAAGAATCTCTCTCTCTCTCTCTCTCTCTCTCTCTCTCTCTCGGTGTTTGCATTAACTTTTGAACAAATGATTTCCGTAATCCTTGACACTGCCTGACAGAGATTCATAATTCATAATCATAATTAATTTCCGTTCAGCATTGCATACTGACAAGGTTACGTATTTGATTGCTGACCTATTAATAATATTATTATTTATTAAAAAGTTCCAGTCAAAATAAATAAAAGTGCAAAATAGAACTATAGAGAGCCGAGCCCCCCCCCCTCTCTCTCTCTCTCTCTCTCTCTCACATTATTACCGAAAACATTCACGGAACAGCCTCTCGGAAGCTCTCTGTATAGATGGTAATGTATTTGGACGGAAGAATTGGTGTTCATTTCAGTATGTATTGCATTACCCATCATGTAACAATAATAACATAACAATAATAATCATCATCATCATCATCATCGTAATAATAAGGGAAATTATTTTTAATTTCGGATGTGCATTGCATTACCCGAATAATAATAATAATGATAATAATAATAATAATATTATCATTCTTATTATTTAATAATAATAATAATAATAATAATAATAATAATAATAATAATAATAATAATAATAATAATATTAATAATAATAGGTAGCAGTGAATACCTTCAATATTAAAAAACTGATTCCCAATTTGATACAACCAAAGACTTTTACAAAACTCTACGGGAACAGTGTGACATTTGTCCGCAAACGCAAATTCAGACTATCAAGTAAATAGATAATAGAATATGAATAATAATTTTGTGCACAGGATATTGTTAATATTCAATATTATTGAAGATGGTAATAACTAGAAATCTGGTCATTCTGTACCACAGTTACTGGAGACCATCTTCATTACATTCATTATGTCAAAGAATATATTCAAATATAATAGTCGCAAATTAGGAAAGAGAGAGAGGGAGAGATAGGGGGTGTCTTCAACATCATTAAATTCCTGACTCAAAAAGCGACTCCACTCTTAATGAACGTGTGCATTATGCAAAGCAATATATATATATATATATATATATATATTGCAGGAAAGGTCTACAATGGATATGAACAACACCCCGAATTTTTCTTTTTAATGGGAACTTCGTCATGAACAAAACAAAAAGGAATTTCTGAATACGACCTAAGGTCAGAAGGTAGAACTTCCCAGAGTTGGAAGGTACAACTTCTCTGAGTCAGTAGGAGGTCAGAAGGTACAACTTCCCCGAGTCATTAGGAAGTCAGAAGGTACAACTTCCCTGAGTCAGTAGGAAGTCAGAAGGTACAACTTTCCTGAGTCAGTAGGAAGTCAGAAGGTACAACTTTCCTGAGTCAGTAGGAAGTCAGAAGGTACAACTTCCCTGAGTCAGTAGGGGTCAGAAGGTACAACTTCCCCGAGTCATTAGGAAGTCAGAAGGTACAACTTCCCTGAGTCAGTAGGAAGTCAGAAGGTACAACTTCCTGAGTCAGTAGGAAGTCAGAAGGTACAACTTTTATGAGTCAGTAGGAAGTCAGAAGGTACAACTTCCCTGAGTCAGTAGGAAGTCAGAAGGTACAACTTTCCTGAGTCAGTAGGAAGTCAGAAGGTACAACTTCCCTGAGTTAGTAGGGAGTCAGAAGGTACAACTTCCCTGAGTCAGTAGGAAGTCAGAAGGTACAACTTCCCTGAGTCAGGAGGGAGTTAGAAGGTAAAACTTCCCAGAGTCAGTAGGAAGTCAGAAGGTACAACTTCCCTGAGTCAGTAGGAAGGCAGAAGGTACAACTTCCCTGAATTAGTAGGAATTCAGAAGGCAAAACTTCCCGAGTCAAAAAGTAGAACGTAAACTGACCCAGAAGAGTGGGCAAACGATATATTGAAATTTACATTAATTAACTTCAGAAAGGGACTTAGGTATACCAATAATACCTCAGTAAAAAAAACCATTACTCTGTCATTTTTTAGCATCAGACGAACCAGCAGCAAAAATGGCCGAGGTTTCTGACAAATGGGAATATTCCTATTTAAAGTGAAACTGAATCCAGTAGCATGTCTGTAGATAGCCTCTGTGAGAAATAAACCGCCTACAAGCTGATGACTGCTCACTCACTTTGAAGAAAGTCTAAAGTTTTCAAATTCTGCCTCGTCTCAGCCGTAGAAATTCCATTTCCCTGTGCAACTGACGCGAAAGATCCCGCTTTCAGTATAATTAATTGCTGGGAAGCATCTGTTCTCCTATGCATCCTCCTAATTCTATTTCCCCTCCTTCCCTCTAAAGGACCTGACGCAATTTCACTCTTCATCTGCAAGTTTTTATATTTTTATCTAACCTTATTTCAGGGCTTCCCCCTACGTGTGTATCTTCCATTAAAGCGAAAGGACATTTCCAATTAGGTGCCACTTGTTAAGGAAAAGTAAATTTTGCCCCGAGGGTTTTTGGCCTCCTCGTTTGTTTGCTTTGGGTGACTGCTTCTGGGGGAACACTGGGTGCAGTCCTGTTTCTTCTGTTGTCAGGGATTTTCATTCACTCCAGTTGATTAGAAATAAAGTTACTTGTAACGCTAAAAAGTGTAATGATGCCTCACTAAGAAGCCCCATGTTGTCACACAATGAAGTATGTTGTCAGTCAATGAAATGTCACGTTGTCACACTAAGAAGGCCCTTGTTGTCACACTAAAAGTAATATGCAGTCTGCCTAAAAAGTGTAATGATGTCACACTAAGAAGTCCCATGTTGTCACACCAAGAGGTATCATGTTGTCAGACCATGAAGTTCTGTGCATAACTTTTTCCTTGCAATTGCAAAGGTGTTGTCAGTGAATACCATTTGCCCTGATGCTTATGAAGACATTTGTGGGAGGATGTGATTCAGAATACTACAGGATTCTGGATGGATGTTTCAAAAGCTCCTTTGATACTGCAATTGCGGAGGTACTAATTGTTCTTACCTTATGAATAAACGATATAAAAATATGGTCACATTTTATCGTATACCTCTTTGTCATTTTGAATTTGAAAATCCCATTATCACCCCATGTTTTAATGTGTGCTTTGAATGTTTATAATGGCGTTCGTTTAGTTCGTGAATGACATAACCTAACCTAACCTCACCTAACCTAACCTAACCTAATGTAACCAAGGGCACCCTGTCCTTGCCCTAGTGAATATTAGTCTGAAAACATTCCATGAATTTCCCTTTATCTGAATGAGAACTGTCAGTGGGAATAATGTCCTTTTATTTCAGTCTTTCTGTGTTTTTTTTTTCCCACCCAAAAACCCCCACTTTCCCATTGCGGTCCCAGGGATTGTGAGGATATAATGGTGGGTCTGCTATCCATCTCTTTAAAAGGACTCATTTGCGAACGAATATACTTATTTCAAAAACGTTCAAAATAGCACTCAAAATATAGGAAAATTATATTTTCAATCCAAAATGAAATATGGTTTAAAGTGAAATATTACCGAAAAATAATTTGTACAAAGCAATGCGTTTAAATTGTTTTATTAGGAATAATCTCTCTCTCTCTCTCTCTCTCTCTCTCTCTCTCTCATCATAACTAGCATGTGGGAAAATTGCTCTTCCAAAATGACATCCCTAAAATAGAAAAATTACATAATATCGAAAATACATTTTCCATCGTTATTTTCGCTTCTCCTTTTCTGTATATCGTAGACTTAGAGAGAGAGAGAGAGAGAGAGAGAGAGAGAGAATCTAGTTTGCGTTTGGTGGTATTCAGTTAACCTGACGGAGAATAAGAACATTTAAGTTCTCAGGAAAGGTGGCGAATACATATATATGTATATATATATATATATATATATATAATCAGAAAGCTACAAACGTCCTTTAATATCCAATTCGCTCTATAGTCATATATATATATATATATATATATATTTATGTATGTATATATATATATATATATATATATTATGGGCCTTGATAATGTGAAACATGAAACACTGTGGTCTGACAACATGAAAATTCTTGGTGTGAAAACATAGGCCTTGATAATGTGACAACATGACACTTTGTGGTCTGACAACATGCAACTTCTTAGTGTGACAACATGGGCCTTAATAGTGTGACAACATGACACTTTGTGATCTGACAACAGGAAACTTCCTGGTGAGACAACATGGGCCTTGATAGTGTGACAACATGAAACTTCATGGTGTAACAACATGATCTTGATAGTGTGACAACATGACACTTTGTGGTCTGACAACATGCAACTCCCTAGTGTGACAACATGTGCTTTGATAGTCTGACATGACATTTTGTCGTCTGATAACATGATACTTTGTGGTCTGACAACATGGGCCTTGATAGTGTGACATGAAACTTTGTGTTCTGACAACATAGAAATTCTTGGTGTGACAATATTGATCTTGATATTGTGACAAGACAACATGAAAAATCTTAGTGTGACAACGTGGGCCTTGATAGTGTGACATGACACTGCGTTCTGACAACATTAAACTTCTTAGTATGACAACATGGGCCTTGATAGTGTGACAACATGACACTTCACGGTCTGACAACACGAAACTCCTTGGTGTGACAACATTTGCATGTACAGTGTGACAGTATGAAACTTCGGGGTCTGACAAGATGAAACTTCTTGGTGTGACAACATCAACCTTGATAGTGTGACAACATGATGCTCCATGATCTGACAACATGAAACTTATTGGTGTTACAACATTGACTTGATAGTGTGACAACATGGCAATTCGAGGTTTGACAACATGAAAATATTTGGTGTATCAGCATCATCCTTGAGTGTGTGACAACATGACAGTTCATGGTTTAACAATATCGGCCTAGAGCATTATCCACACACGAGATCCTCCTCTTTTGAATACTTTCCTCTTTATTGCTTTGGTTCCATTCACAGTAAGATTCACCTTCATGAACTTCAAGTCTTCCACTTTCTCTCTCTCTCTCTCTCTCTCTCTCTCTCTCGGTGGAACCGAGTCAGGAATGTTGTCAGAGGTAATGGAGTGTCACCTCGGAGCTTCTGCCGAGATCTTGAGGCAATGTCCCGTCAAGTCAGTCGAGTGGATTATTCCATTACGAACCGATTTCCTCTTCCGTTTTCCTGATAAAACAGACACTTGATGGTTTGAAGAACCGTTTCAATATTGACCTTTAGTAGTTGTGTAATCACTTAGCCGCTTTAGCAGAGACAGGTCTCAGGCTACCAGAATGTCACCAATTCATGGGGTCCTCATTCAGAGAAGCTCACAAAATCAGAGTTGATGGATCAAGATCGGCGATTCGAGGCTAGGTTTGATCCGCAGAGGGCTGACTGCGCTTTCAGGAGACTCTCATACCATTCCAGCCGAGCCCTGTTTGGGGATCGAACGCTGGTGTGTTTAGTTATGAGCTGAACGTACTATTGATACCGGAGAGATGAGAGAGAGAGAGAGAGAGAGAGAGAGAGATTAGGCCTATGTGATAACCGTGATGGGAAGCTAAACATCACCGTTTAAATATCTTATGATCTCGGTTAGAGGTAGGAATTACTTTATCCATAGCTTAATTATGTACTGAGAGAGAGAGAGAGAGAGAGAGAGAGAGAGAGAGACTGTTTGATAACCGTGATGGAATGCTAAAGGACATCGTTTAAATAATATCCTATAAGTCTTTGATATAGGTAGGAATTACAATGCTTATAGCTCAATTATTTACAATAATGATGATGTCTGAAAAGGCAAATTCTATCATGTAATTCCTTGTTAAAGACTAAATCACTTAAGTATTCCTCCAAGTCATCCCTTGATCGCCTCATAAGAAAGACCCAAAGGCAGCGCTCGACTGAATCAGAACTTGTCCTCAGGACAAAGCAAAGCCATTCAGGCAAGGCGAGAGACGAGGTTGTTGGTGAAAGACCTCCTCCTCCTCCTCCTCCTCCTCCTCCTCCTCCTCCTCCTCCTCCTCCTCCTCCTCCTCCTCCTCCTCCTCCTCAGCTGCTGTTTATATCTCGCATTCCTCTCCTGTTTATCACTCATTCCTTCTGCTGTGTCTCCTTCAGACCTGCCAAGTAATCTAATATGGGAATAGCGACTGCTTTCATTATGGTGTTCTGGTGGCCTTTCCTGCAAATCCTGAATGTTGACAAGGAATCAGATTGGAATGCTGGGCAGATGTTATCGCATGCTGACTAAGGAATGGAATGGAATGGAATATGAAATTTAGGCTTGAAGCCAAGCACTGGAATCCGAGGGATTATTCAGCGCTATGCTGACGAAGGTGAATTTGTCATTCAAGAAGGGACAGGTCGGAAATTAACACAGGTCAGGACCCAACCCCAAATTCTAATTGGTCATTACTCGTCTTTCTGTCCTTTTTTGTCATTCTGTTAAGTCCTTCAATTACTCTGTGTTAATACATCACCAGTCCTTCACTTTTCATGACCATTAACTCATTCTTCAGAATAATTACCCTATTCTATGAATGTCACGCTTCTCCAGGTATCAAACTTTCATACAAATGTATCTTCACAAGACTGCTAACATTCACTTTCGCTCGGAGGATTCTGTAACTGTCAGTTAAGACTGTTTTAAGTTTAGTTACTTTTCCATTTACATCGCCTAGCACGATCAATCTTTTCTCGGCCTCCAGCTTCAGTCAGACATAGAATCAGACTTAACCAGAAACATTGTTTCACTTTTATATATTTACTTACTTATTTTGGGAGTCGCTCTCTATAAAACAAGACTTGAAAAACAAGACTTGATTTCAAGGAATTAAGGAAGATATTATTCCACTGAAGTCAACACGACCATAAAATCAGCGCCATCTTATCTGGCGTTGCAATTTCCATATCTGAGGGAATTCTTTCCCCTTGCTTTCCGCTGCAAACTTCGTTAAGAATTTGCTTCTTGCTTTGATGTTCCCAAAAATCGTTATTTATTTTTTTTACGAATAAAGATAAGCCTGACTAAAGGTTACCTCGTCTTCAGGGATGAGTTATAAAGATTTCCTACTTCGAGATTGGAGTTTTTTCTGCTTAACACTCTCTCTCTCTCTCTCTCTCTCTCTCTCTCTTTTATATACATACATACATATATATATATATATATATATATACATACACACACATCATGAAGGAAGTAATAGGGAAAGGCATCCTCATCATCTAACAGTTTATTTCTAATGCCGACGTTTCGCGACGAATTCCAAGTCGCATTTTCAAGGTTATAAAATATAATTTGCGAACAAAAATAACAAATCAATGCAATGGCAACAGCTCTTTATGTAGTAAAAATATTTAAAACAAAACACCTCATTCCAAGACAAGTCAATAATAAGTAAAAGGAATTCACTAAAATCTTAAAACAACCTTCATATATGAAAGAAAGAGCAAGACTAACATAAATAAATAAAAACAGAGTGAGGAAAACCAGTTGCCCAAACTAGGCTATAAACAATTTAACTGAAGACGATTGAGTATTTAACGACGGTACAGTCTTCTTGAAAATGATGGATTCTAGGATGGTTAATTCGTTGTTGTTCTGCACTTGGCCTAAGATGGAAAAATCCTTGCTGTCAATATAAGTTTTACATAATTTAGAATGATTATTTATTTTTTCTTTTTCTTTTTATCTTTTTATTTTTATTTATTTTTTAAGTACTTTTGCTTTCATTTGTATTTTTATTTATTTTTAATTGTTTTTTATTTTTGATATTTTTTATTATTTATTTTTATTTTCTAATTTCATTTTTTTATTATTTTTTATTGATTACTTTTATTTATTTTTTATTTTTTTTATTTAATTTATTTTTATTTAATTTATTTTAATTTATTTTTATTTTTAATTAATTTTTTATTTCTATTTTTATTTTTATTTTTAAATATTTATATTTTATATTTTTGTTTTTATATTTTATTTTTATATATTTATATATATATATATATATTTATTTTTATTTTTATTTATTTAATTTTATTTATCTAATTTTATTTATTTATTTTTATTTTTGCTTTTATTTTTATTTTTTATTTTGATTTATTTTTATTTATTTTCATATCTTTATTTTTATTTTTATTTTTATTCATTTTTATTTTTTATTTATTTTTATTTTAATTTTTATTTATTCTAATTTTATT
>JANJGK010005080.1:35000-51644 GCA_039081455.1 Macrobrachium rosenbergii
AGCATAACAATGATCAAAGCTTATTATAATATTTATTGTTATTTATTAGCTGTAATATGATTAATCTTTGTTTTTTTTTTTCCATTTTCAGAAACTCGGCCCTGGCTCGGATTTGGTGAGTGTTAGTCAGTTATTCTCATTAGTTTTTTTTTTGTAGTTTATTACTGATAAAATGTTTTTTTCTTTGTGTATTGTCATTCATTCTTTCGCTTCTGCTTCTCACAAAATCTTGGGAATTCGTAGTGTTGTCGTTTTCTTTGCTGTTTTTGAATGTGTATGTCTCTTTAATATCATTATTGCAATTTTTATTAACATTATTATTGCTATTATTGTTATAATTATTATCATTATTTTGAGATGTGTTAGATTTCACTTGTTTCTGTAGTGGTTTAATATATCGAATTAACTATAGATCATTACAAGATACTTTTTTTCGTTATTGCTCCATTCATTCCCTTTTTCTTCACTCATCTTCACTCTTATCACTCGCTGTTTTTGAAAAATATTTTCTTGAAGGGAATTCAGTTTCCACTTCAAAGGAAATGAGATTCTCTGGGATTCTGAATAAAAAAAACATTTCATTTTTATTCGTCAGATTTCATTTCATGACATTATGACGCTTCCTAACCAAAGAGCAGGTTTAAAATTCACTCAAAGTTGAAAAATCCATATAATCTCATTTAATCACTCTCTCTCCATTTATGAGATAAGCAAAATTTGTGCTGTTTAGTAATGGTGAGATTTAGAACAATGAACTTGTCTCCTCTGAAAATGACTGGGTGTTTAAATCTGCTTGATCGATTATTTTTTGTAGTGGCTGACCTTAAAATGTGCCTAGCCAGGCTTTTAATTTTTGTCAAGTAGCCAATGTTAAAGTTTCCCCGGTTAGTTTTATTATTGGAATAATCATCCATCTTTAAAGTTTGCTCTGTAAGTTTCCTTGAATTGGCTGCCCGCAAAGCTTGCCCTGTTAATTAATTTGTTTATATTAGCCGACCCCAAAGTTTGCCTGGTAACTTTTTTGTTGATTATTTTTCCAGTAGGCTCATCTCAAAGTTTGCCTGGTCATTTTTTTTTTTTTTAGCCAACGTGACAGTTTGCCTGGTCAGTTATTTCAGTTATCCGAACTCTAGTTTACTCAGCTGGTTTTTAAATGAGCCAGCCTTTAAATTTGTTGGGTTGGTTTTTTAATGTGACTAGGAAAAAATTCAATTTTTGACTAGGAAAAAAGTCACATTGATTTATAGTGGCCGGTAATAAAGTCACTGTCTAGGAAAGATTAATGTGACTTTTTTCCTGTGACTTTTTCCACCTGGATTCGATATTCCAGTGCTCAAAGACTTAGCCATTTTTCAATAGAAAAAAAAAAGCCATTTCCCAATTAAAGAAAAAAAACCTTAACAGGACAATAAAACACAGAGGCGTAACATAAAAAAATCTTCATCTTTTATATTACAAATAACATTACAAAAATTGTCCCACATCATTCGACCTGACCGCTGGATATATATATATATATATGTATAGGTATGTATGTATATATATGTATATATATATATATGTATATATATATATATATATATATATATATATATATATATATATATATATATATATATATATATATAAACTGTATCACGAAAATATGGAACGTGATGAATATATAAATAAAGACAAAAACCAAGGAAGGAAAGAGAAACAATGGAATGTTGCAAGGCCTTTCGACTGCTAAAGGGCTATGAGTCGAAAGGCCTTGAACCACTTCACTGTATCTCTTTCGTGGATTTTGTCTTCATATATATATATATAGATATATATATATATATATACATATATATATATATATATTTATATATATATACATATATATATATATATATATATATATATATATATATATATATATATATATATATATATATATATGATTATTATCACTTTTGTACGTGATTCATTTATCACACATTACCACAGGTGAAAAATAAGAAACGGGGTGTAGGTCCTGACCGGTTTCGACTTTATTTCCAAGCCATTGACGAAGGACTGATACAGAGTGTGAGAAGTCACAAATATATATACTACAAGAACAGTACTGACGAACATACACAACCGTTAGGGACTCCATATCCCCACTCAGGCCGGTGTCGAGGTAGGAGTGGCCTTTAAAACTCATTTGGCTAAAATCACAATAGACTCTCTGGGGACATTGCTAATAAACAGACCATACCCCACCTCAGATCCACACCTGACAGGTGTCATGGAGGCGGAGTTTGGAAACTCATTAACATTACTACCCTCGTACTGTGTTTACAAATATGATAGTCCTATTTTCATACATCTCTACTGCCTACCTTAAAGTTTAAACAATTTACAAATTTCTTTTGATATTAAAGGATCAAGTTTATACATCCCTTGACTGATATTCATATTATGGTTGTAACTTTCTTTTATAAAGCTAGATTCAATGATGTTCCTTTCCAGTGCATTATTAGAATATACAATCCTTTTTGCCCCTTCCCAGTTGATAGCATGATTGTTCTCACTAACATGTACAAATATACCACTGTTCCCTTGTGCATACCTCACACATTTCTTATGTTGTTCAATTCTTTTTTCCAGTGCTTTCCCGGTTTGGCCAATATAAAAGTTGTCACAAGACTTACACGGAATTTTATATACACACCCTTTAGTATTGTCTGGGGAGTTCTTGATAAGTACATTTTTCATTGTTGTATTGTTCTTAAATGCGACATTAACACCAAAATTCTTAAGAAGATGAGGGATATCTTTCATATTATTATTATAAGGCAAAACAAGCAAATTTTTTGTGTTGTAAGGTTCTTTCTGGTTTTGATACATAGTCTTTTTTGCCGCTTCAAATGCACTGTTTAATACACTATCAGGATATTTCAATTTTTTGCCTGCATTCCTAATCTTATCTATTTCATCATCAATATATTCAGGGCTACATACCCGTAATGCTCTTAAAAACATAGATGAAAACACTGACTTTTTAACCTTATTGCTTTGTCCAGAATAGAAATGCACATAGGAAGAAATATTAGTGGGTTTTCTATACACACTATATTTAAACCCACTACTATTTCTTCGTATGAGGACATCCAAAAACGGTAAGCACCCATCATTTTCCATTTCCATCGTGAATTTAATTGATGGTACTAATTGATTTAACTTGGCAAAAAAGTTTTTTACATCTTGGTTCCCTGGCCATACACAAATTATGTCGTCAACATACCTAAACCATGTTACATTACGTGGGATTATGTTGTTTAAAATCTTCTTTTCAAAAAATTCCATATATAAGTTACTTAACACTGGGGATAGAGGGTTTCCCATTGCCATACCAAAATTTTGTGAGTAAAATTTACCATTAAATTCAAATTTACAATCTTTTACACATAATTTAATCAGTTCAATTAAATTATGTGTAAAAGATTGTAAATTTGAATTTAATGGTAAATTTTACTCACAAAATTTTGGTATGGCAATGGGAAACCCTCTATCCCCAGTGTTAAGTAACTTATATATGGAATTTTTTGAAAAGAAGATTTTAAACAACATAATCCCACGTAATGTAACATGGTTTAGGTATGTTGACGACATAATTTGTGTATGGCCAGGGAACCAAGATGTAAAAAACTTTTTTGCCAAGTTAAATCAATTAGTACCATCAATTAAATTCACGATGGAAATGGAAAATGATGGGTGCTTACCGTTTTTGGATGTCCTCATACGAAGAAATAGTAGTGGGTTTAAATATAGTGTGTATAGAAAACCCACTAATATTTCTTCCTATGTGCATTTCTATTCTGGACAAAGCAATAAGGTTAAAAAGTCAGTGTTTTCATCTATGTTTTTAAGAGCATTACGGGTATGTAGCCCTGAATATATTGATGATGAAATAGATAAGATTAGGAATGCAGGCAAAAAATTGAAATATCCTGATAGTGTATTAAACAGTGCATTTGAAGCGGCAAAAAAGACTATGTATCAAAACCAGAAAGAACCTTACAACACAAAAAATTTGCTTGTTTTGCCTTATAATAATAATATGAAAGATATCCCTCATCTTCTTAAGAATTTTGGTGTTAATGTCGCATTTAAGAACAATACAACAATGAAAAATGTACTTATCAAGAACTCCCCAGACAATACTAAAGGGTGTGTATATAAAATTCCGTGTAAGTCTTGTGACAACTTTTATATTGGCCAAACCGGGAAAGCACTGGAAAAAAGAATTGAACAACATAAGAAATGTGTGAGGTATGCACAAGGGAACAGTGGTATATTTGTACATGTTAGTGAGAACAATCATGCTATCAACTGGGAAGGGGCAAAAAGGATTGTATATTCTAATAATGCACTGGAAAGGAACATCATTGAATCTAGCTTTATAAAAGAAAGTTACAACCATAATATGAATATCAGTCAAGGGATGTATAAACTTGATCCTTTAATATCAAAAGAAATTTGTAAATTGTTTAAACTTTAAGGTAGGCAGTAGAGATGTATGAAAATAGGACTATCATATTTGTAAACACAGTACGAGGGTAGTAATGTTAATGAGTTTCCAAACTCCGCCTCCATGACACCTGTCAGGTGTGGATCTGAGGTGGGGTATGGTCTGTTTATCAGCAATGTCCCCAGAGAGTCTATTGTGATTTTTAGCCAAATGAGTTTTAAAGGCCACTCCTACCTCGACACCGGCCTGAGTGGGGATATGGAGTCCCTAACGGTTGTGTATGTCCGTCAGTACTGTTCTTGTAGTATATATATTTGTGACTTCTCACACTCTGTATCAGTCCTTCGTCAATGGCTTGGAAATAAAGTCGAAACCGGTCAGGACCTACACCCCGTTTCTTATTTTTCACCTGTGGTAATGTGTGATATATATATATATATATATATATATATATATATATATATATATATATATATATATATATATATATATATATATATATTCTGTATATATATATATATTTATTTATATTTATAAAATTGAATATCATCGAAAGAATTGTATTAGTATCACAGTATCATATAAATACGGAATCTTAATTTGTGAGAAATGCGTATTTTATTTTCAGAATACGCCAGCAAAATGAGCAAATATAAATAATAAATATAAATAGATTAATAAAAGCAGGCTTAGACATATAAAGACAATGGTGAAACAAGATCAGTTTGTATTATGGCAATAGTGGTAAAGGGAGCATTTGAATGAGAGAGAGAGAGAGAGAGAGAGAGAGAGAGAGAGAGAGAGAGAGAGAGAGAGAGAGAGAGAGAATCTCAATAAGATTTTTTCATTTCTTTGTAACTTGCTACAGAAATTGGCGCATGGATCTTATGCCAGGAAACTCAGAGAGAGAGAGAGAGAGAGAGAGAGAGAGAGAGAAGGCATGGAATGAGCACTGTCTTAGACTTGTGAAAGATGTATATATTTGAAAGAGGATATAGTTTCAGAATCGCTAAGATTACAGTTAAGCAAGTCATTTTATTCTTTATGCCACCTTATGTCTCGATCCATTTGTTCGGAAGAGCCGTTGTGTTTTTAATACCATATTAACGAGTAGAGATTGTCTGCGTCCGAAGTCGATTACGTTTATCGTAGTCTTTATTCATTGAATATTCTTTTGTTGAGGTTAATTTCCCTCGACTGGCGACCTGGTTAATTTAAACAGCTGTCTTTGAGGTTAATTCGTAGCTTCATTGACAGGTTACGTGTGTCCTTGGCATGCAGGACCTGGTAAAAATTACGTAAATCAAGTAATAAACTCATCAGCCAAGTCGCACGTGTAACAATATATAATAAACTATTATTAGGCTACTTTGTAGAACAAACCACCACATAAAATTGCGTTGTGTGAGAATATTTCCTGATATATGTAACAATTTATATACAAGTACACCGATCTCTCTCTCTCTCTCTCTCTCTCTCTCTCTCTCTCTCTCTCTCTCTCTCTCTCTCTCTCTCTCTCTCTCTCTCTCTCGTAACTAGACAAGGAAAGTGTAAAGGTTGGGGGATCATACCCTAAAATCAGTATGCCTCTGCTGAACTAAGCAGTGAATTATGTACCTAGTTGTTAGTGGACTTTTGTGGGTCGCTGTTAGGGTCGAGGGAAAGAGAGGGAGAGGGAGATATGAGGGATAAAAAACAACAGACATGAGTATTCGTTATTCCGTTTAAATATCTACCATTGAAACTGAAGGGCTTCTCTCTCTCTCTCTCTCTCTCTCTCTCTCTCTCTCTCTCTCTCTCTCTCTCTCTCTCTCTCTCTCTCTCTCCACTTATACTTTAGCGCTTTTATTTCACTGGCATTTTACCTGAGGTTATGAAGAGCTACAGCCCTCAAGTCTTGTCAGAAGTGTCCCTTCATAAATGAGGTGGGTCTCTCCCGCTGCTTTGATTAGAGTCCATGGTACTTCTCCCCTAGACCTCTCCCGTTCGGCTTTTGTGACCGGTTTTGTGTGTGTGTGTGTGTGTGTGTGCGTATTTGTGTGTATTTCGATAAAAGATTTCCTTATCAGTATTGTCGTATGTTCACAGTAGAATAATGAGTAATATTTTTATAGTACTTACTTACAAGGCATTGTCCTTTGTGGTAGCTAATTTAATAATGCAAGTTGAGGTGTTACTGGATCGCCCCAGAAACTCAGGTTTTCAGAAAGATTTCCATCCCAAAGAGACCAAAATATTGGGCCGGAAGTGCTGTACCCCCGCAGATGTTCCACTCAGCAATAATTATCCGTATACCCCTTTTCATCATGAAAAGCAACTTTACAGAACTACACACCTGTAGGATACCCTTATATAAGGAAACCTGATACCCAGCAGTATCTAAAATCTCATTTCATAAAAATATTTACTCTCCATGGAATTGAATCCTATTGAATCTCAGAGCAACAATGTCACCAAAAATCACAGTCAAAATCAATATGGAACTTGATAGTGTATATGTTCAGCGGCAATGGGTCCCATCGATGTCAAAGAAGCCAACTTTGATTCATACTTGATAATGAATTTTGAGTGTGTGTATGTGTGTGTGTATGTGTGTTTGTATGTGTGTTTGTATGTGTGTGTAAATGACACTTGTTCTTACATAAGCATAAATTTACCTTCATTATTAAAAAACTATGAATCTATACACTTTGAGTTCTGAAAGGTCTTCCAGGATCCCCGCTCTCATCTCAGGGTGGAAAACTACTAATAGTCCTTGAAACCTTTATCATTTAGGAACTTCAGGTATCTAAAAGGCTAACACACTGTAAACAAAACCTTACTGTAGGTGAGCAGAAACGAATCTGTTTTGGATGTTATCATTTCACCATAAAATAAGAAAATAACAAATACGAATTCATTTAATTAGTTCAGTTTTTATCAGGAATAGAGCTCTACATACATTTTTTCAAGCAGGTAATAACAAGCGCACCTTATTATGAAAAGGGCCTTGAATTTTGTAAAGAAGATTAGTCAACCCTAATTTGTACACATGTTTGTCAGGACACCTTTATTGAACCTGGCTGATAGATCACGATGTGTTCCAATCTTCATTCACAAATATAACTGTGATATCGAAAGGAGTATTATGGAAATTCATTCTCTTGAAGTTCAGTGGAAAGTCAGTGGAGTTGAACAGCAGAAGTAAACACCTACCAATACGAACTGACAGAGCCCGCAGACTTGTTCGCGGCCCAAACTGCTGAGATCAAGCGATTAGCAAACTAGGAGCCAAACAAAGCGGGATAGAAATGATTTAGGAGGAAATGAAATAATCTCAACAGCAGTTTATATCGAAAGGAGGATGGTGGGGTAAGGGAGTGGGGACATGGGGAGGGGGACCCCAAGGGAGGGGCTCTTGAGTTATCCGAAAGTGGACGTCAAAGGAAGGAATTGAATGGGGAAACCCGCATAAGAGGACGCCAGGAGACAAGGTGAAGGACTGAAAATGGGGAGAGAGAGAGAGAGAGAGAGAGAGAGAGAGAGAGAGAGAGAGAGAGAGAGATTCAGACTCAAAATTTCCACACAGAGCAGCGAAACAACAACTGCCAAAATCAGTGACGCTTCATCAGAATCTTATTATTGCGGTCAATTAATTCAGACTTAACACTTGGTGGGAAGGAGGGATTCTGTCAGTAAATTCTGTGTATAAATTCTGTCAGTAAATTCTGTGTATAAATTCTGTCAGTAAATTCTCTCAATAAAATCTGATAATAAATTCTATCAGCAAATACTGTCAATAAATTCTAGAAGGGGGAAATGTATTTTGAACGTAAACTTTTTTTTTGTTACCGACTTGAAGTGAAAATAAAACTGCAGACTCCTTATCATTTATTTCTCTGCTCTCATCGAGTCTGTCTCCGTGACAACACTTTATTATTTATGCAGGATTTATCTCCCCGAATCTCTTCGAATTCGCCAGTGTCGTTTGCGCATGCGCCCGAATACAAAGAGTGAAATGATCTGTATTGGAGATGGATAAAAGTTGCAGATTTCTTGAATATTAATAACACTCAGTAATTAGATCTAGATATATATTGATACTTTGATACTCATTACAACCTGCCCCAGTGGATTATAATATACGATCTTTTATCGTTTTTTTTATTATTTAATTCGAAGGTAATGTGTTTCCAAGCCATTAGGTTTTTAGTTTATTCATCAGATATATGAATGATCTGTTCCATTACTCACTCTGCCTCCTTGTTGTGATTAGGACATAAATTTGCCTTTTCCTCAGAAACAAAGGACTTTTGTTTACCTTCCTGTTTTCGTTATTATTCGCCAGAAAGGGAGAGAAAAGGCAAAATGTGACAGACAGACAGACAGACAGACGACCTCCTCATGGGGCCCTTCCCTCCCGACCCCACGAGGTATATATTACATCCACATTTAGACAGAGCGGTGAACTTCATCTCTAATTATCTGCCTCCTCTTTTTTTCTCTTTCCAATCCAGCTGCGGCTCACGACAGTTGTCTAACAGCTAGCTACATCATTCTCATCTTAGGTCAACAGAGGCACACTGGATATTGAGAGAAGTCGTCTTATCTGCTCCCCCACGTCCTGTTCAGGAATCGAACTCAGGTTTTCCAGTTGTGAACTAGATGCATTGTACAGGCTACGAGGTTAGAGAGAGAGAGAGAGAGAGAGAGAGAGAGAGAGAGAGAGAGAGAGAGAGAGGAATGGCTGATTGTCATTTTAAACAGAACAGCTGATTGTCAATTTTGGTTAAACAGCTGATTGCCATTTTGGGTTAAACAGCTGATTCCATAGATGGTAAGAACCAATGTCTTATAAACCTCTTTCCCTTGACACTTCTTTGCTTTGTGGGCCACCTGTTTTTGGGAGGAGGGCCTCTCTCGCCCCTCTCCCTTCCCCCACTTCCTACCCTCTCCCTTGCAAGGTAACGGGTGTCATAACAATCTCCCCAATTGTCAGTCTCCATTCTGAAGCCTTGTCACTTCATTTTCTTCGGCCTCATTCTGTCGAGAGTCGACATTCCACTTTCTTCTTATTTTCTATTTATTTATTTTTTTTCCTTTTGATGACAAAGAGATTCTTTTCATGATCTGTGGAGGAAGTTTTTTATCAGGAGGATCATTAGCTCTTATTAGGTTTTGTCAGCTTATGAGGTTTTTGATCATTACTTGCTAGCATTTTGTTTGCATATTCTCTCTCTCTCTCTCTCTCTCTCTCTCTCTCTCTCTCTCTCTCTCTCTCTCTCTCTCTCTCTCTCTCTCTCTCTCATTTTGTTTGTGTTTGGATAATTCCAAAACGAATGTCTCGTGAAGATTTAATCAGCGTTTCCCTTCGTCTTGGAAGGTAAATCTAAGGCACCAGATTAAAAAGGACGTACTATCTCCCCTTCTTAGTATTCATTGACGTAATTCTCTCTCTCTCTCTCTCTCTCTCTCTCTCTCTCTCTCTCTCTCTCTCTCTCTCTCTCTCTCTCTCTCTCTCTCTCTCTCTCTCCTTGTATAAAACTGATTCATGTTAATACTTCAGACAGAGATTAAGTTATATATTAATTTCATCCCTCGTTCTTATGAGAACAGTTAATTATTCTGGTATGCTAAGAGGGACGAACTGCAATATACCTGGGCTATAATTAAGGAGCAAATGCTAATATATATGGAAGAAAATTCTTCTAAACAGAATAGGGAGAGTAATATAAGATTCATTCTTAAACTCTGCTGCATATGTGATCTTGGTAAGCTTGTATGCCTCTCGGAAAACAAAAATTATAAATAAATAAATAAATAAATGAATAAATAAATCTTGAATTTAATTGCCATTGAAACTTTCATATATATATCTGACGGAAATTGTCATGACTATAACCCAGAAAACATTAAATAGTTCAATATTTTCATATTTAGTCTAAAGACGACCTCCCCTTGGATCCAGCATCCTATAGAGCAAGGCATCCCTTCAAATTCCTCAATATTTCTGCTTCAAGATGAAGGGCCTGGGGGAGGGGGAGCGGGAGGGAGAAGAGAGTGGCGACTTTAATAAAATCCAATTTTAGGTGAGGGGTCGGGTTTTATTGCTGACAGCAACGAGGCACCCAGGAGGAGCTCCATCTGATTTAGCAGCCATGTGGAAGGGACGGTTTCAGCCTCCTAGCGGAACGGAAACGCTACAATATATGGGGAGACGACAGTCATGAATTGCCCGAGGAAACGAGATTTCTGGGGGCTGGGGGAGGGTGGGTCCTGGGAAAGGAGGAGTAGCTCCTGGTAAAAGAGGGGTTGGCCCTGGGAAATGAAGGGTTGGTCCTGGAAAAGGAGGGGTTGGTCCTGGAAGTGAGAGGTGTGTCCTGGGATAGGAGGGGTGGGTCATGGAAAAGGAGGGGTTGGTCCTGGAAGTGAGAGGTGTGTCCTGGAAAAGGAGGTATGGATCCTAGAAAAGGAAGAGTGGTCACTGGAAAAAGAGGGATGGGCTCTGGAAAAGAAGGGATGGGTCCTGGAAAAATAATATGGGTCCTGGAAAAGAAGGGATGGGTCCTGGAAAAATAATATGGGTCCTGGAAAAGGAAGGGTTGGTCCTGGAAATGAGGGTTTTATCTTGGAAAAGAAGAGGTGGGTCCTGGAAAAGATGGACTGACAGCTTATACAATCTTTATATATAGACTCAGAGTACTGTACTTCCACATGACAGTCAAACATACCATAAACTTGTCTAGAAGTTACTGCACACACATATCGCCAGCATGTTGAGCACATGCTACTTGCAGTCGCTGACTGAAATTTTTAACATTAGCTACAAAGAACTCTAGGTCTAGGGTCTGTCTGTGGAGTCAAGCAAAAGTGGCGGCCTTTGGCTACTGAAAGTGGCCCAGTCGTTTCTGTCTCCTCCCCTCCCCTCCTTTCTTCCCTTCATCTCAGTGACAACAAACTTAAAGTCATTTTAAATAAGTTCTTTACACCTAATAGCTCCTTGCCAAAGTGCGTCCACGTGCGTAGACTTATTTATATTTCGTGTATTATTTGAAAGCTGCTCCACAGTACTTCCGAATCTCCTCCTCCTCCTCCTCCACGACCACCTCCTCTTTCTCTGTTTTCTTCCTTCCTTCCTTCCTTCCTTGTCCTCCTGATTCTCCTAAGGCCTCCTCGTGGTGGCCCTCAATGGCCCCGGAAGGCCCATAACATCTTCCGCTATTTTGTCTGCGGAGGAAAGCCACCGAGGGAGGACTTCGTGGGCTCTGTCCCAAAGGAAGTGAACGAGTAACAGCTGCTTTCTAACGTATCCTATTTGAGTTTCTGTATCAGCACGCCCGCTAATTTGTTCTTTGTTTATGCTCGCAAGGAACTTTCTCTACATAATGTTGTAATGGATGAGGTTATGTAAATTCTTAGTGAATGATTCGATAACAAATGCATTTGTTTCATTTCATGTAAGATTTACCAACAATGACAAACTTCCTTTTTCTATTTTTTCAGTTAATATTCTTCTTAAATCGTCTGAATCAACAGTGTTTAAAATCTTAATGCATTTTTTTTAACCGAGTCTGATCAGCAGTGAGTAATCTCACTAATAGATTTTTGTTAAGACACTTTTTATGTTTGTACTTTCCCTTCATTCCTGTATCCTTTCTTCAGCCTTGCTGTCCAACCCCTCTGACTATTATTTCTTAATGCAACTGTGGAGGTTTCTCCCAGCTCCACCTTTAGATCCTTGTACTTCATTTCCTTTATTTTGTGGATCCCTTCCTCCTGCTGCTGTCCAACCACTTCAACTCCCTCCCTCCTTTCATTGGTGAAGCGGTGAGTGACCGAACGTGTTCCCCAGTGCTTGGCTTCTTAGCCTCAAATTTCAATAACTCTTCATTCATTCAATTCGGTTTTTATACCGACTTAAGAGGGTCCTCAAGTGCCTGGAAGGATATTAAAAAATCCTTCGCTTGACGCTGCGTCTCTGTTGATGTTTGTTCTTCTTCGCCGTCAAAGGCTCCAGGATTCAGGGATCCTGGAATCCTGGAATCCAAGCTTCCAGTTTGTATGCAAATACTTAAGAGCGTCTGCAGTCGTGTTTGCTTTGAAGCAGCGGGCAGGGAGGAATGTAAACATCTTCACACGCACACATAAACATAAACACGTGAGTTAGATGTTTATCTTCATGAAAGAGGTGAAAAACGCCTCGTGTCGACTGGAATGTTGTCTCTGAGGATGATCTGAAGGAATAACGCATCTTTTGTGTGTAACGGTATGCAAACAAGCGAAGGTTCCAGGGAATAAGCTCAGTTCTAAGAATATAGTCGGGGCATAAGGGTCATAATGCTTTGATGTAAGTTCTAAGCCCTTAGGGGAAGGCAAAGGGTGTGGCTCATCCCCATTTCCTCTCAATAATAAAGGGGGGACGGGGAGCCAAATTAGGGATGTCTGTAAAACTTGCAACAGACCTGAGGGGGTCGGATGTGAGCGGTGATTTGGTCAGTGGGAGTTTATCCAGAGGAATTTTCATCCTTATGACGAGAGATGACGTCATTCGCTGTATCTGTTGGAGGTCAGGGAGGGAAGGTGTGACGTCATCGTGTGTCCTCCGTCTTCTGCTTCGTCACAGACAAACCTTCCTTGTCTTGACGACCTGTTCATGGACTGCACAACAAAATGGTGTCACTAATTCAGGCCTTGCGTGATTCTTGATTCGATTCCAAATATTTTGATTTCATTCAACAGATTATTCGCTCTAATGTTTTGAGACAGTTCCGTAAATTTATTAAATTCTTACGAATTTATTTTGTTCACACGAATATTATTCTGGTAAAAAAATTTATTTTGTAACCAGAAGCCTTCAGTGACAAATAACTACTGTTCGTATTTTTTTTTTTCTTTGTCTGACTATGAAAAATGTGGGATCCAATATTGAACTTACCTGAGATCTCCCTCTTTATATATATATATATATATATATATATATATATATATATATATATATATATATATATATATATATATATATATAAATATATATATATATATATATATATATATATATATATATATATATATACATATATATATACATATAGATACATATATATATATATATATATATATGTATATATATATATATATATATATATATATATATATATATATATATATATATATATATATATATATATATATATATATATATATATATATATATATATATACAGTATATATGTAGCTTAATGCTTGTATATGAATCACGGTGATGTGATAAAATTTCATTCATAATATGGCTTCGTGCGACAAACGCACTACAAGGTTAGCATGGCAGAGGTGGGTTGATACTGATTCTAAATACAAATACCCGAGTTCGACGGTGATTTGTAGGTGAGGGTCGGTAATAACTTATACCTCACTTGTTGGCTTTGTGGGCTAAGGCGTCACTGTAGTCCTGAGTTCTTGTCCTTCGCTGGTTCGAGCCCACGTGACGACGGACTTATTATCAACTAAAAAATTCCCCTTCGGTAACATATATGAAAATATATTATTTCCGAGGTAGAGCGAATTGGATATTAAAGGACGTTTGTAGTTTAATGCTTGTCTATGAATCACGGTGATGTGATAAAATTTCACTCATATATATGTATATGTATATATATATATATATATATATATATGAAATTTTTATCACACCGTGATTTATATACAATCAGGAAGCTACAAATGTCGCTTAATATCGAAATTCACGCTACCTCGGTATATCTCTGTTGGAGAATTGTCGCCGAAGGGGAATTTATATAAGTGATAAATGAATTGGAATCGTGGGGACACGAACCCGCGACGAAAGCCTATTCAGCGACTCCAGTTGACGTAAACCATTGAGCCATCAAGAGAGGTATAAGTCTCTTGCCGAGATGTCGTACTGCTTTTACCCGTCGTGAGCGGGGAAAGTGTACTAGCCTCGACAATGACCCACCTCCGCCATGACAGTTCATTGGTACGTTTGGAACACGCAGCTCTTGTTATGAAATTTTTATCACACCGTGATTTATATACAATCATGAAGCTACAAATGTCGCTTAATATCGAAATTCACGCTACCTCGGTATATCTCCGTTGGAGAATTGTCGCCGAAGGGGAATTTATATAAGTGATAAATGAATTGGAATCGTGGGGACACGAACCCGCGACGAAAGCCTATTCAGCGACTCCAGTTGACGTAAACCACTGAGCCATCAAGAGAGGTATAAGTCTCTTGCCGAGATGTCGTACTGCTTTTACCCGTCGTGAGCGGGGAAAGTGTACTAGCCTCGACAATGACCCACCTCCGCCATGACAGTTCATTGGTATGTTTGGAACACGCAGCTCTTGTTATGAAATTTTTATCACACCGTGATTTATATACAATCATGAAGCTACAAATGTCGCTTAATATCGAAATTCACGCTACCTCGGTATATCTCCGTTGGAGAATTGTAGCCGAAGGGGAATTTATATAAGTGATAAATGAATTGGAATCGTGGGGACACGAACCCGCGACGAAAGCCTATTCAGCGACTCCAGTTGACGTAAACCACTGAGCCATCAAGAGAGGTATAAGTCTCTTGCCGAGATGTCGTACTGCTTTTACCCATCGTGAGCGGGGAAAATGTACTAGCCTCGACAATGACCCACCTCCGCCATGACAGTTCATTGGTACGTTTGGAACACGCAGCTCTTGTTATGAAATTTTTATCACACCGTGATTTATATACAATCATGAAGCTACAAATGTCGCTTAATATCGAAATTCACGCTACCTCGGTATATCTCCGTTGGAGAATTGTAGCCGAAGGGGAATTTATATAAGTGATAAAAATTTCATAACAAGAGCTGCGTGTTCCAAACATACCAATGAACTGTCATGGCGGAGGTGGGTCATTGTCGAGGCTAGTACACTTTCCCCGCTCACGACAGGTAAAAGCAGTACGACATCTCGGCAAGAGACTTATACCTCTCTTGATGGCTCAATGGTTTACGTCAACTGGAGTCGCTGAATAGGCTTTCGTCGCGGGTTCGTGTCCCCACGATTCCAATTCATTTATCACTTATATAAATTTCCCTTCGGCGACAATTCTCCAACGGAGATATACCGAGGTAGCGTGAATTTCGATATTAAGCGACATTTGTAGCTTCATGATTGTATATAAATCACGGTGTGATAAAAATTTCATAACAAGAGCTGTGTGTTCCAAACGTACCAATGAACTGTCATGGCGGAGGTGGGTCATTGTCGAGGCTAGTACACTTTCCCCGCTCACGACGGGCAAAAGCAGTACGACATCTCGGCAAGAGACTTATACCTCTCTTGATGGCTCAATGGCTTACGTCAACTGGAGTCGCTGAATAGGCTTTCGTCGCGGGTTCGTGTCCCCACGATTCCAATTCATTTATCACTTATATAAATTCCCCTTCGGCGACAATTCTCCAACGGAGATATACCGAGGTAGCGTGAATTTCGATATTAAGCGACATTTGTAGCTTCATGATAATATATATAAATATATATACATATATATATATATATATATATATATATATATATATATATATATATATATATATATATATATGTATATATGTATATATATATATATATATATATATATATATATATATATATATATATATATATATATATATATATATATATATATATATATATATATATATATATATATATATATATAAAGAGGCAGATCTCAAGTAATTTCAATATTGGATCCCACATTTTTCATCGTCTGACATATATATTTTTACGTTTTTCCGTGGTTTTAGTTTGAAATATGCTCTGTGAGACAGGTAGCAACAATTTAAGGTGATTTTGCCTTGTGATTCTGACTTCGTGGGTACGGGAAAACGTAAAAAAAGAGGAAAACAAAGGAGAATTTCATATGAGCATAGGGCTCTGGTTACTGAGGGAAATATTACGTAAAACACGTGGGCACATTTAAAGTAGTGTATTTACATAAATGACCTTAGTACGGGAAAGAGGAACTCAAGTAGATTGAATGAAACTGGGGAATTCCAGACACAGTCCGAGAAGCTTCCACGATGGGATCCCTCTGAAATGAGAGATATGCACATTATACGCCAGTAATGAAAATAGACAAAAGAATGATGAATTCGAAGCTGCACTGAGGGTG
>JANJGK010005081.1:0-17500 GCA_039081455.1 Macrobrachium rosenbergii
TATATATATATGAAATTTTTATCACACCGTGATTTATATACAATCATGAAGCTACAAATGTCACTTAATATCAAATTCACGCTACCTCGGGAGTATCCCGATAGGGAATTATCACCGAAGGAGAATTTATAAGTGATAACTGGATTGAACGTCGACTGGAGTTGCTGGATAAGTGCTGTGACGTGGGATCGCGACCCGGCAGTACCAATCCATTTATCACTTATAAATTCCCCTTCGATGATAATTCCCTATCGGGATACTCCCGAGGTAGCGTGAATTTGATATTAAGCGACATTTGTAGCTTCATGATTATACATATATATATACATATATATATATACAGTATATATACATGTATATATATACTGCAATCGACAAATACTTTCACTTTGACATTTCACGAATGCAATTAGAGCGAGAGTTCAATCTACGTGAGATGCAATGTGCTGCAGTATTATCAAAAATCTGTAGAAAAAGATATCAGGAAAAAATAGTCACTGCCTAAAGTGCATCTATTTCTAGGATTGGAAATGGAGAGAGAGTATAAAAATGTTTACGTAAATTTGAACTGAATTTCTCAAACAGTTTCAGAATTTAGGTCTGCAGTTATCTCGGAAAATTATTATTATTATTATTATTATTATTATTATTATTATTATTATTATTATTATTATTATTATTATTATTATTATCTCACTTCAGAGCCAAACATTCTTTTGAACTTTAAATTGGTCTATGATCTTGGAAACATAATGTTGTGGACTTTAAACTGACCTGTGACCTTTAAAAAGGTCAATGTCAAAATTGTGTTCAGGAGTATATTCCCTATCCCTAGTCACAAATACTTACTAATTTTCATAATGTTAAGAATTAAAACATACTTTTGCTTACTACATATGTACGTACCTATCCGTGTGAGGACAAGAATACTTAGAAGAGACGCATCAGTATCATCCCATAAAAACATTTGTCTCAAGAATTTGGGAACATCCAAAGAATTTACTGACCAGTCAACCTACTTTCTGCTGACACACATCACACCTGACCGAGACAGGAGAATGGGTTAAAATAGGTCAGCGATAACCACGCATAATGCAAAACGACCGGAAAAGAATTGTTTATTAACGCAAAACGAACAGAAAATGAACGTCCACGAACGCTGGCGACACCTGACAACTCAACACCGAATTGGAGAGCAACGCCTTCTATCGTCAAGAATTACCGATCTACAAGGAGTCTTGAGCGAGGAATCAGCACCAAATTGGAGAGCAACGCTACCTATTGTCAAGATTTGGCGATTGACAAGGAGTCTGGAGCGAGGAATCAACTCCCAACTGGAGAGCAACGCCATCTATCGTCAAGATTTAGCGATTTGCAAGGAGTCTTGTGAGAGGCATTTAGCGAGTTGAAACTCCATGAATATTTCAGGGCCGGGGGATTCTTGCGGGGGCGTTTCTCATGTCTTAAAGGTGATAAATCGTAACAACCTTTAGTAGGGGGGAGGGGGGAGGGGGGGATTTCATCTGTCGAGGCGCATAAGCGTTGCTTTCAATACTACAGTATTTCTGTTACTTACTGTAATTTTCGTAATCATATCAAAGTCGACTCGAAGTTTTCTTATTCTTTTTTATCTGCCTTAGTGAATTCAGGCAAAAGTATAATTCCATTTCTCGTTACTCTAAACAAATTACGAATTATGGTTGTAATATTTACACGTAGATTTTACATCTTTGCATGCAGAGAACTACACGCAGCCAGTAATATATATATATACGAAGAAAAAAATAAGAATATGTATGAGAAAACAAAAATAATAACAGGAAGATAAAAATGAAAACCCTATTTTTCTTTTATAGTACCCAAATAAAGCAAGCATGAGTGTGACAATACAATTAACACCAAGTTTCCAGTGTCATCAATTTATTTCGTTAATCTCTAAGAAAGAACTTTATCAATTAATTTTAACTGCATTATCATTAGCATTATCATTATTATTACTGAGATGTATAGATAGTTATGCATACAAATTTATATCCACAGATACAAGTTTATTGAGTTTTAATGCATTTCGGCAGCTTCTAATGGAATCTCTTCGTATGATTGATTGATTTGTGATATTTAGGCTGTTAAGCCAAGTACTGGGACAATTTCAGCCACACAGTGCTTAGGACTGAAAACGGGGGAGTTGGAGTGGTTGGACAGCGAGATATAGAGATCTCGATAATAAAGGAGATGAAGTACAAGGGTTTCAAGGTGGAACTGGGAGCAAACTCATACAGTAATACAAAGAAGCAAGAGTTAGAGGCGTTGGACAGCAAAACTGAAGAAAAGTGGAATTGGGCGAAAACCCCAGTAACAGTTAGAAGCGTTGAACAGCAAGACTAAAGAAAGGAAGCGTGAACGGAGGTAAAGTAAAAGGCTAAAAAAGTGGATGCAGCTAGGGGTCGAAGGGATGCTGCAAACACCCTAGATTTAGCAATGCCTACAGTCCACGAAGTGAGGTGCACTGACGGCACTACCCCATTACGGGGACCTCTTCACCTGAGACAAGCAGGTTACCAGACAGACCGTTTGAAGACGAGACAGGAAGCAGGATCTGCCTTTCACTGTCCCATAATAGCGACGATTGCGACACGAAGAAACCCCCGGGGCCTGAAATCTGCGCGAGAAAATCAGCAGGCAAACGTCTTGATGCGCATCTTGCGCTTCTTCCTCTTTCTATTCTTCCTTCTATCTTTCCTTCTATTTTCGCACGGACTTGAAATACTTGCCTGGGGGTTATATGCTTGCAAGCACTCCGCTTCCAGGAATTCTGAAGATCCGCTGAAAGAAAATCGGTCCGTGAATAGACTGAGAGATAGCGAAGAACATGTCTTTTTTTCTATTTTTTTTTCTCTCCTTAGGTCTTTCAATTCTTAAGGGGGGGAAGTGGAGTAGGGGAAGGGGGGGGGGGGGAGATTGAAGGCTTCACCCTCCGATAAATCGATCGTCTAGTCCCCCCTCTTAAAAATGGAGAGGGGGAGCGGGGGGGGGGGGGAAGGAAAGGGTGGGAAAGCTTTCAATCTCTTACCTTAATTTTGCTGTCACTCTTTCATTCCTGGGTTCTTTCTGCACCAGAGGAAAACTTTCCAGCTCAGAATAAAACTGCACAAACATTTTGTTTTCCTTTATTTTCCCTGTCTCAGGGAAAACGACGTCAGAACCAACACAGGGCGACTGAATGCAAAAAAAAAAAAACGATGACGAGGCACGCAAAAAACACTGGCCTGATATATCACAATCTATGCAGCGCAGTGAAAAAGAGGATATATATTCTCGACGCAAATTTTTTGAAGAAAGAATCTAAGACTGTAAAAGAGGACAGTGTCTATAAATAATGGAAATGGAGGCAGTGCTTTGGAAGTCTTCTGAATGGAGAAATGAACAGGAACTGGGAGAATATTCGCATAATAATAGGACAAATAGAGAATATAACATCCGAAGAGGTTAAAAGGGTCATTGGGAAGGTGAAAAATGGAAAAAATCCCTGGGGCATTCTGAATGATAATTGATTTAGTAAAATTATTATTATTATTATTATTATTATTATTATTATTATTATTATTATTATTATTCTGAATATGAACCCTATCCGTATGCAACAAGCCCACCACAGGGGCCATTGACTTGAAATTCAGGCTTCCAAGGAATATGCTGCTCATTAGGAATTAAGAGAGGGTCACGAGAAATACAGAAAGAAGAGATCTCACTTATTAAAAGGAAAAAACAAATTAATAAATAGATACAAGTGTATTAAAATGGAAGGAGAAGAGGAAACCTCCACAAGCTTCCCAGAATGTATAAAATCCTCACAGAAGGATGAAATATGACCAGAAGAGTGGGAAGGGAGCCTTACCATAATGGTATACAATGGAAGTTACTAGAGAAGAGGACTGAAAATCAACTTCAGCAAAATAAAGCTCATGGGGGCTGGAAAGGAAGTCAAGAAAAATATCGGATACTGGTAAAAACAGCTATGTCGCCGCTGTATAAACATGAACCTTTTTTTTTTTCTTTCTTTCTTTAAAGTTTAAGCTGTAAACCCTTATGGACAGAGTCAACAGACTATAATAAACCCAAGAGGGCTCTCAAGGGATATCAGCTTGCAGAGAGAGAGAGAGAGAGAGAGAGAGAGAGAGAGAGAGAGAGAGAGAGAGAGAGAGAGAGAGAGAGAGAGAGAGAGAGAGGTTGTAGAAAAGTGTGATAAATAAAAAATATTATGGAACAGAAAATAAAACCGATACACCTGAAATTCAGCAGGAGCAGAGAGCACGTATGAATTTGCTCCTCGCCTGAAATATTTGGAGATCAGAAGAAGATTCCACAACTGCACTGGGCAAATTACCCGACATTTTACTTTCAGCCAAGATGAATCTCCTACCAAGCTGAGTAGTATTACAAACCCGATGCTAGGAAACGACACACTGACTGCAGCAGCTGAAACCTGCATAGTGATAATAATTTTCCATATAAAGCCAACCACTTTGTGGGGGAAATTGTTTTAATATTTTGACCACGTCGCTGCTTTGCCAAGTCATTTCGTCCGAACGGACTTTCCTTCAGTTCCCGCCTGCGCCTCTTCAAGGTCACCTGACTGCGGAATATGTACACCTCGACGCTATTTCCTCCGACAACTTTACACAACCCTGAGTTAACGAAGCAAATCGGTTCCAAGAAGATGTTAATAACAACCGTCGCCGTTACTGAATTAATTGCACAAATTATATTCTCGCTTCCCTGGAGTCTGGAGAATTCATTATTAACAGCTTATGTTCAGGAGGAGGCAGCTCTGACTTCCCGCGAACCATCTTATTTCTCTTCCTCGCAAGAACGGATGCAACAGAATAAGACATAATCTTCATTTTCTCTTCACATATAACACGCATCTAAAATCTGAAATCACCAGAGTATTCAGGGTGAATTTATTGTATGAAAACACAAGTTTTATTTTATCTTGATCGTGGGAATGATGCAAAATCCGATTATAAGTAAAAACAGGTATAGAGAATTCAATATTTCTCTCTTCACTTTTACTCGTTGTAATTCCTTTGTGTTTTATCTTACTGATTTCAGGAAATCACGATTTAGTTGTACAATTAATACCGAATCCTATGGTATGGCCAAAACTTTCCTTTCTTGTGCAAAAGGTGAGATAAATGAAGAAATATAAATATAGTTTTCTGAGCTACAGACATGAAAATGGGACAGTGAGCGAGCCACCTACCTCCCGGTACCAGCCAATCAGAGGCCGCCAAACAAACGCCTCGTAGGCCCAAGAATCTACCGTAAGTGAACCAGCTTTTTTTTATAATAGGTGTTTGCAGCGTCCCATCGGTCCCTAGATGCAATCACTCCTTCAGTCCCGCTTGCTTTGTTCAATCTTGCTATCCAACCTCTCTAACTATGACTTCTTGGTGCTACTGGTGGGGTTTCTCCCAGTTCCACCTTTAGATCCTTGTACTTCATCCCCTTTAATTCCTGAGTTTCTTTTATTTTGATGTCCAACCACTCCAACTACCTCCCTTTACTGTCCTGAAGGATGGAATGGTCGCAAGTGCCCCAGTGCTTGGCTTGACAACTTAAATTTCACAATTCAGTCAGTCAACCGTCTTCCTCTTTCTCCCAGTCGTATCATTACAATATAATTCTGCATATCATATATATTTGTGTCCTGTTCTTCATTTTGGAGATATTCCATAATTCGCATTTCATTGTCATTAATTTTTCTTTATTATGGCTTCCTTTTCGTAAGATGGTTTAAGCATGTTATGAAAATGGGAGATATGGGCGCGGACGAACCAGATGGGAGTTTGATGGATCTTGTAAAAGTTGAGAGAAACCCCATTTCAGGTCTAATGCAGTCAACGAGAAATTTAAAATCTTTAAACTTAATATTGAAAATTATGTTTATTAAATTATTGATAGAACCTACACGATCTGAGTGTTAATTTTCCCGATATTATCTGAAATGTCTGCGTTATTCCCTTAATTTAAGATTAAAGCAAAAATTCTAAAACTAAGATAGCTTTGCTGCTACTTAATTCTGAAGAACATAAGCTACAGTTCATAGTTCAAATCGCCAACGCATTACATCAGCTGACAGCAGTACCATATATATATATATATATATATATATATATATATATATATATATATATATATATATATATATATATATATATATATATATATATAATATATATATATATATATATATATATATATATATATATATATTATATATATGTAGAATCTACTGGTCACTTTTACCAGACACATATGCAATTCTAATAGCCACAATGCCCTCTTAACTTCTTGTGCTTAAGAAGACCCGGGTTCGTCTCCCGCGACCGGCAAATCACAAGTCTCTTCAATTTCTTGTGTTTGGATGTCACGGCTTCGTAGTTACAAGCATATCCAAAAAAGCGCGAAGAATTCGAGAAGTTAAGAGGGCATTGTGGCTATTAGAATTATATATATATATATATATATATATATATATATATATATATATATATATATATATATATATATATATATATATATTATATATATATATATATATATATATATATATATATATATATATATATATATATATATATATATATATATATATATATATATAATTCTATATATTTGCGCTATAAACAAACATACATATTTAGAGTGTATGCACTTACCTGTAGCGAATACGAACTTCAGAGTTTCAGGTAAAACAACAGTTCATACAGTATATATTAAAGATTACTGTCAAAACTTTCTCTCTTTCTCTCTCTCTCTCTCTCTCTCTCATATACATAATATACACTGCCATGACAAAACTATGCTTAGAGAGTTCTCTGATAAACCAGATTAAATTCACGATTTCTATACTTATATGAACAAATTTCTTACACTTACCTTTAGGCCTGATGGGTAGAAGACCAATAACCCCATTAAGATTCTTGTAATTAATGTAACCGAGTACTGGAATATAAAAAAATTCACATTAATTAGATTCAAACTATAAAATACAGAATAAAACCATAATTTCGTAAATGTATTCATTTACACTCTCCTTAAAAGACTACTTAACTAGGAAAGAATCTTGACAAGTACACTTCACACTCTTTTAGAAAAAACTAAACTTATAAACGCCCACCTACAACATGAACGCGCCCCCCCCCCCCCCCAAGGCCATTAACGAGAGAAAGCTGTTGTTGTTTTTGTTGTTGCAAGCGGAATCTCTCTCTCTCTCTCTCTCTCCCCGTTAGAATGGAAACGAAATTGCTTCGGTTAAGCTATATAACAAACAGAGGCATCGTTTCACCGAGACATACATCAGTGACCCCATGGGATAAATTGAGGTAATCTCCCCTTCCTCTTCCAACTTACGAGGACCAAAGTCCTCCTCAAGGGAGGGGGGGGGGGCAGTTTTTCAAGACTAAGGGGGGAGTTTTTTTTAAAGACTCGAACTTCTTTTAACAGTGCACAGAAGCAACCAGCAACAAAAGAGACATCCCAAAGTTCATCTGTCTGACCTTAATTGTGTTGCGTCTCTGCAACTTTGAGAATGCTAGTCTGGAGAACTGTGTTGCATAGAGAATGATCACATCAGACAATGCCAGACACAATCACTGCAACGCCAAATTTTATAAATCCATCAAACTATTCATCATGCATTATGTGGAAAGACTACGTAATTTTTTTCTTTAAAAAAACTGAAAACAAACTTTTATTTCAACTGAACAACTGATAAGTCAATAGGCCTACGTCACGGCTAGTAATTTCTAAATGTGCTTGAAGAACATTTGATTTTTCCTCTTTATCAAAAAAACTAAAAAACCTTTAACTGACAATAGCTGGTAAGTCAATAGGCCAGCGTCACGGCTAGTAATTTCTAAATGTGCTTTGTAACCAACTTAATGAACACGCGGTCCATGAAACTAGACTTTAATGCACTCCACATTATAAACGTTTAGCTTTCTATCTGGTTCGTTTTCAACTGACAACAACTGGTAAGTCAATAGGCCTACGTCACAACTACTCATTTATAAATGTGCTTTATAACCAACTTCGAAGAACACACGGCTCAAGCAACTAGACTTTATTGTACTTCGTACTATAAACAGATTTTTATCTTGTTCGTTTTCATAATTGTCCCAAGACGCTAGAGTTTTCCTTTCTTTACAGTCTTTAGTCCGAAGTTGAATCCTGCTTCAAAGAAGCAAACTTTCATTCGCTGTTCAGTGAAACAGGCAGGGCACGTTTACTGATCTCAATGACAAAGGTCCTGTGTCAAAGCTTTGATAAGCAGACGGAATCTATTTCCTGAAAAAGGGTCAGGCGAAACCAAATCGTATCATCGGAGATCAGTAGGTTGTTCATAAGTCTGAAGTTGGAAATTAAAATTTAGGACAACGGCCAAGCGCTGGGACCTATGAAGTCAGTCAGCGCTGAAAAGAATTTTGAAACAACTGTTAGGAGAGGGTTAAGGAACGTAAGCTGGAAGAAAGAGAATATGAACGTTGAGTATTTTATTATAATGGAACGAAAGTTTCACCTTAGAACCATTTTATAGTTTGACAACGAATTTTACCTCTTCACCCACTGACTTGAAATTATTGCCTATTGAGTTCATCATCTCGTGCACCTCTAAGCTTAATGTTGCCTGGGAGTCTTTGTTTATTCATTAGATTATCTCGCTGGTTCTGTTTTCCTCACTTTATAATTTTGTATCATGCTACTCTTACGTATTTGTACTGCACTTGCCTCTGAAATTTACTTCGCATATTACCTCATATAGGCCTAGTTTTGAACAGTTTCGGTTTCTAGTGAACATATTTACTCTATCGTCCTGAAGATCATACTTCCTCAAAGTACTTATTTGTATCTGGATAATAAACAAAACCAAAAATAATTATGAGCCTTTAGCACCTAAAAAATCTATAATAATAACACTGAAGTCAATATCTTTAATAATATTAACATACCACAATTTAATTTCACAATAAACAAGATAAGATTACGATGCAAAGTCCTGAATATCAACATCTTTCTTTAATAATATAATATTAAGAAACCACGAGATAATCTCACAATTAAACAATCCAGTTTTCTCTACAGCTTTTAATGCTGTATAAAACTCTCAGCCACGGTCCATGAAACTCGCAGCTGCGGCCCATGAAACTTTCAGCCACGGCCCGGTGGTGGCATGTGCTGTTTGCACCTATAGCGGTACCAGACGCAAGATCATGGGTAACTTTAACCTTAAGTAAAATAAAAACTACTGAGGATAGAAGTCTGCAATTTGGTATGTTTGATGATTAGAGGGCGGATGATCAACATACCAACTTGCAGCCCTCTAGCCTCAGTAGCTTTCAAGATCTGAGGGCGGACAGAAAAAGTGCGGGCAGAAAAAAGTGCGCAAGGACAGATAAATAGCCATCCCAATATTTTTCTTTATAACAGAAAACTAAAAAAGGTAATATGATACAAAGCCTCGAGTTCCCTGACTTCGTACAAAAGAACCGGAGATCACTAATCCGACAGAAAATGGTTCACGTATTGGCTCTGCCGTTCATCAGGCAATAAAATTCGTTCCTTAGAAGGGATTTCAATCATTCCTCCAAGGATCTGATCACCTTGCGGGAGAGACGCAATGCGGATCCGATCCGGTTAGGAGAGCTACTTCGTGTGGGATCGTCTTCCCCTCTTGTTGGTCATTTCACGGGTTAAGGTAGACAGAAGTGAAAGGGATTCTTACCCACGATAGACAGAAAGACAAACAGACAGACTGTGGGAGACAGGCATACAGTCAGACAGACAGATAGAAAGACAGAGGGAGATGGACAGACAGACAGGTAGACAGATAGACAGAGGAGATAGACAGGTAGACAGACAGACAGATAGACAGAGGAGACAGACAGATAGGCAGAGGGAGACACGCACACAGACAGACAAGCAGTCAGACTAACAGAGGGAGACAGACAGACAAACAGACAGACAGACAGAGAGAGGAAGACAGAAAGACAGACAGAAAGACAGGAGACAAACAGACAGAGTGAGACAGAAAGCAGACAAAGGCAGGCAGACAGACAGAGACAGACAAACAGACAGAGGGAGACAGACAGACTGCCAGTGGGAGACAGACAGACAGACTACCTAAACTGACACATCAATAAAGTCATTGTGTGAAATCATAAATGTCTTTGCTGTTTACTTTAAAGTTATGAAAGTTTTTGAGAGAGAGAGAGAGAGAGAGAGAGAGAGAGAGAGAGAGAGAGAGAGAGAGAGAGAGAGAGAGAGAGAGAGAGAGAGAGTCTATTCAATCTAAAACCAAACTTCTTATTAGATATTAAATTACATAAAGATATCACAAGCACTAAAGTTACAATGACATTTCTAAAGAAATCAGAATAAGGTATTATGCAAAGGAAAGTGAATTCAAATTGAATTAATATGAAGAGAGAGAAAATAAGATTAATATACATTCACACATTAATGCATAACATAATTCGTAACGCTGGTTACTGCAAGATATTCGTTTTGTTTCAATAAAAGGAACAAGGAAAACTCAAAGATGTCAGTATTTAATAAGAAGGCCAGCAAGGCATCCATTTAAATATCAAGAAACAAGAAACTTTCTTTATGTAACAAAAACTAGGAACATAAACCTTCAGCTAAAAAAATTTGTTGATTTGAGAATCTAGCATTAAGAACAATATTAACAGTAAGACAGCAAAATAGAAATGATACCATAAGGAACATTATAGAAGTTCCATATTTCTAATTGAGGACCATGTTCTCTGGAAGCTTGAATTTCAAGTCAGTGGCGCCCGTGGGCTTGTTCCACATGAGTAGGGTTAATAATAATAATAATAATAATAATAATAATAATAATAATAATAATAATAATAATAATAATAATGAGACGACGATGCCAGGGAAATGGAGACGGCTTGAACATGTTTGGAGAATAGCTCCGGTGAGCACTAGAGGAGTTGGGAGACCCAGATCTACTCGGATAAGAACTATAAGACGAGAGGCTGAAGATGAGTGGGGACTGGTGGAAGAGAAAGCATAAGGAAGACTTTGGAGGCGAAACTGCACAGTGGCACTTTGTAGGAGGCGATGATGATGATGATGATAATGATAAACAACAAACTAGAGGGCAACATTATCTAAGAGGAGACTGGAAGGTCTCATTACATAACAAGAAAGTAAAAGGTTTACTTAAAGAAACTAGATAAAAGGTTTTCTTTTATAACATGAAACCCAGAAGCCAACATTATTTAACAGATTTATTTAAAATTTACACACACACACACACACACATATATATGTATATGTATATATATATATATATATATATATATATATATATATATATATATATATATATATATATATATATATATATATATATATATATATATATATATATATATATTACACTTCGCATAAGGTTCAGGACACAAAGGTTTAGGGAAGGCATTACCAAATGCCGTTGCAATCTAATTAAACCTTACTGAATGAATTAATACCACTTTTGCTCATGTTCTTATCTTCACGTTCTCCCCCCAACTCCCAAATACTCCACTACCCCAACCTTGACTTTTAAAAAGGATAATGGCCCTCTGTGTACCCAAGAAGGTTAAATCTTAGCTTAAGATAGAGAGGCTTTAAATAAAAAATCACCAGATCTTAGACAGGTGTCTGGGTACTCAATACTTGACGAGTCTGAAATGCCATTGATGCTCGTACCTAAATCTGAAATGAACTGGTGTTTAATTATTTAAATACTTATCATTAGCAACAAATTAACAAAAAAAGGATCTTCATTGTATCCCAAGACTCGAACTGCAATTCCAAACTTCTCTTGAAAGCCATCAAGTTACTCCTATTTTGGAGACAGGAGGGTCTCCGAATGGAAGCAGTATTTTTTACAAATGGCGGCTATAGCCATTTTCCTTTCCCTCTCTTTCTTTTTTCCTTTTAACAACTCTATAAATCTGACGGAAGAGTTCCCTAACCCTGGATTTCTTCCAGAGGATGATTAGCTTTCGATTGGATGAATGCTTCGGGTGAATGGATGATGACCTTTTGGCAAAGGTTTCCTAGTTCGAGTTTGGGTCCTCGAATTTCCGACCATCTGCTACTGACGAGGATGAGAATAGTCCGGCCTAATGGATTGCCATTAAGGACAAAATATCTCTTGTAGGAATAAAACTTTCTGGGATGATTTCTTCTCCTGGTAGGGGTGGTAGGCTGGTAGACTCCTCAGGGTTTAGAGCTCACGATCAGTAAGACCAGTAAGACAAGAAGTCTACCAAGACACATTATCAGGAATGGAATATAGAGTTTAGGTTAAAGGCCAAGCGCTGGAACCTATGAAGTCATTCAGAGCTGGAAGTTCCTCGTTGGGCGAGTCAGTAGAGTTGTCGCCTAGCTCTCGCTAGGCCCGAGTTCGAGTCTCCGACCGGCTAATGAAGAAGTAGAGAAATTCATTTCTCGGTATAATGTGGTTCGGATTCCTCAATAAGCTGTAGGTCCCGTTGCTGGGTAACCAATTGCTTCTTAGCCACGTAAAATAAGTCTAATCCTTCGGGCCAGCCATAGGAGAGCTGTTAATCAGCTCACTGGTCTGGTAAAACTAAGATATACTTAACTTTTCATTCAGAGCTGGAAAGGAAATTGAGAGTAAGTAGGTTTGAAAGCTGTAACTGGAGGAAAACCTCAAAGCAGTTGTACTATGTAATAATTGTTAGGAGAGGGTGGATAGCAAGATGGAGGAAAGATAATATGAATGGAGGTACAGTAACAGGAAAGGCAAATTACCAGTATCTTGTGATTAAACACAAAAAAATGTAAGCAATCATTGCTTTCATGTTGTATTAAGATGGAGTTTAATGGCGAACAGTACACACTGTTCAGCACTAACTGGTTAATAAGAAGAGCAACAGTCCCTTTTATCCGCCGCTTACTCTGAGTAGATAGCTGTCCTGCCTATCCCCACCTGCTTAGATGCAGACACTCCTAAACGCCAACTACACGTTAGATGTTAACTTGACGTAGCAGACCAATGTAGCCTTCGGATTCTGTTAAACATAGTGAAGGAAAATCGATAAGTCATTAACGTGGCAAAGAATAGCTGATACAGAAGATAAATGTTAACTAAGAACCTAACGTTTTTTCACGTGAGTGGGAATCAATCTGGGATATCAAAGACCAGGAGTTTCTAACCTGAGAGTAAATTCCACTGCGATTGGTTTGATAATATATGTTGTAAAATTTAGAGTCCTTTTTGCTGGATAAATTCCTTTGTTGAACGTGGAAGTTGTTCTTAAATATAACTTTAAGTGGCAGACAGATATTGTTAAATTAATTATTATATATAATCTTACAAGTCCTCTTGTTTAAAGGCCAACAATATTGTACATTTTCTGAAATCCAAATATCCTTTTCTTTTAATTCTTTTTTTTTTAACCCAGCAAAAGCTGCAAGAAGAAGAAGAAGAAGAAGAAGAAGAAGAAGAAGAAGAAGAAGAAGAAGAAGAAGAAGAAGAAGAAGGATTTGAATTCCTGCGGCAAATGAAATGTCAATCCTCCTCCTTTCCATTTTATTATTATTATTATTATTATTATTATTATTATTATCATTATTCAGAAGATGAACCCTATTCATTAGGAACAAACCCCCAGGGGCCAGTGACTTAAACTCAGGCTTCCAAAGAACAGTATAGTGTTCATTTGAAAGAAACAACCGAAGTTAATGGGAAATATGAAAGGAGGGATCACTTATTAAAAAGGAAAATGTAAAATAACAAATTCATACATAAATAAAGAAAATTTTAAGTAAATTATTATGCACCTGCAACACCAAAACTCGAGAATGATTTTCTAGTAATTTCGATGTTTCCAACGGGCATTAAATAGACCTAGGTGGTGGTGCAGCTGGAAACAGCATTAACTAGACCTAGGTGGTGGTGCAGCTGGAAACAGCATTAACTAGACCTAGGTGGAGGTGCAGCTGAAAACAGCATTAACTAGACCTAGGTGGTGGTGCAGCTGGAAACAGCATTAACTAGACCTAGGTGGAGGTGCAGCTGAAAACAGCATTAACTAGACCTAGGTGGTGGTGCAGCTGAAACAGCATTTACTAGAACTAGGTGGTGGTGCAGATGAAAACAGCATTAACTAGACCTAGGTGGTGGTGCAGCTGAAAACAGCATTTACTAGAACTAGGTGGTGGTGCAGCTGACAACAGCATCAACTAGACCTAGGTGGTGGTGCAGCTGAAAACAGCATTTACTAGAACTAGGTGGTGGTGCAGCTGACAAGAGCATTAACTAGACCTAGGTGGTGGTGCAGCTGAAAACAGCATTTACTGGAACTAGGTGGTGGTGTAGATGAAAACAGCATTAACTAGACCTACTGTAGGTGGTGGTGCAACTGAAAACAGCATTAACTAGACCTAGGTGGTGGTGCAGCTGAAAACAGCATTTACTAGAACTAGGTGGTGGTGCAGCTGAAAACAGCATTAACTAGAACTAGGTGGGGGTGCAGCTAAAAACAGCAATTACTAGAACTAGGTAGTGGTGCAGCTGAAAACAGCATTAACTAGACCTAGGTGGTGGTGCAGCTGAAAACAGCATTAACTAGATCTAGGTGGGGGTGCAGCTGAAAACAGCATTAACTAGACCTAGGTGGTGGTGCAGCTGAAAACAGCATTTACCAGAACTAGGTGGTGGTGCAGCTGAAAACAGCATTAACTAGAACTAGGTGGGGGTGCAGCTGAAAACAGCAATTACTAGAACTAGGTAGTGGTGCAGCTGAAAACAGCATTAACTAGACCTAGGTGGAGGTGCAGCTGAAAACAGCATTAACTAGATCTAGGTGGGGGTGCAGCTGAAAACAGCATTAACTAGACCTAGGTGGGGGTGCAGCTGAAAACAGCAATAACTAGACCTAGGTGGTGGTGCAGCTGAAAACTGCATTAACTAGACCTATAGTCTGTTTTTTTTTCATCTGTCCACCAGCCTGTGGTGCTCACGCATGGTAACACTGCGTCCCAGGCTTTAAATAGTTACACTATGTGTAAGTTTTAGGTAAATAAAAGGATATCTACCGTACATTTGCAACTGGAAAGTGTTTTAATGATTTACTGTATGCGAATTACACCGTTAATATTCGAAATAGGATATTGTTATTATTGTTGAATATAAGCTGCCTTTTCAGGGTGGCGAATGGAACAGCCAGAAGCAGTGGCGAAAACTGCTTCTCTCGCAGTTCACTACGGTAAGATGTCAATTATATTGGATCACACCTACTCTGCTACTAAGCTACGTGTTACTTCATATCATATCTGGCTAAAACGCACTTTATAAAAATTAAAAGTATATACTGATATACTTACGTGTACTGAAGTAACACGTAGCTTAGTAGCAGAGTAGGTGTGGTCCAATAAAATTGACATCTTGCCGTAGTGAACTGCGAGAGAAGCAATTTTCCCGCCACTGCGTCTGGTTGTTCCATTCGCCACCCCGAAAAGGCAGCTTACATTCAACAATAATAACAATATCCTATTTCGAATATTAACGGTGTAATTCGCATACAGTAAATTATTAAAACACTTTTCAGTTGCAAATGCCCAGATAACCTTTTATTTACCTAAAACTTACACATAGCGTAACTATTTAAAGCCTGGGACGCAGTGTTACTATGCGCGAGCACCACAGGCGGGTGGACAGATGGAGAAAAACAGACTATAGGTGGTGCAGCTGAAAACAGCATTAACTAGACCTAGGTGGTGGTGCAGCTGAAAACAGCATTAACTAGACCTATGGTACAGGTGAAAACAGCATTATACAAGTCTAAGTAGTTCAGCTTGTTTAATTCCAGTTTAGCGCTTTATCAGCTAAAGGATATTACACTTAGTGTTGCTTATTTGTTACTTATCAGGAGGAATTGTTAAGACAGTTTCAACAGAACATGCGATGGAAGTAAAGAGAGTTACTTTCTTCACTCTCCCGAAGGTCATAAGGATTTTCCCTGGAAGGTTTACACAAGGGAGTTACAAATACAGACAGGCTATACATAACACGAAAGGAAGCGGGGGAGAAGGCTACTTAACATAGAGGACTGCGTCATTATCGAGAGCAGAGCATTGGGGCAATATCTGAAAACCAGTGAAGACGAGTGGCTCAAGAGAGCACGGGAAGAAGGACTGATAAAAGTAGACGAAGACCCACAATTTTGCAGAGACAGAAGAGTGAAAAACAGAACACAGGAATGGCACAACAGACCAATGCACGGACAGTACATGAGACAGACTAAAGAACTGGCCAGCGATGAAACATGGCAATGGTTACAGAGGGGGGAACTCAAGAGCGAAACAAGGAATGCTAACAGCAGCACAAGATCAGGCCCTACGAACCAGATATGTCCAAAGAACAATAGATGGAAATAACATCTCACCCATATGCAGGAAGTGCAATACGTGCAATACGAGAGACGACACCATAAACCACATAGCAAGCGAATGTCCGGCGCTTGCACGGAACCAGTACAAAAAGAGGCATGATTCAGGAGCCTCTGCAAGAAACACCAGCTAGCTTGCAGTAATAAGTGGTACGAACACCAACCTGAGGGAGTGATAGAAAACGATCAGGCAAAGATCCTCTGGGACTATGGTATAAGAACATACAGGGTGATAGGTGCCAACAGACCAGACGTAACGTGGACAAAATCAAGAAGAAAGTATCACTCACTGATGTGGCCATGAAAAAGAAAGAGAAAAAATTTATAAGTATCAAGACCTGAAAATAGAAATAAGAAGGATATGGGATATGCCAGTGGAAATTGTACCCATAATCATAGGAACACTAGGCACAATCCCAAGATCCCTGAAAAGTAATCTGGAAAAACTAGATGCCGAAATAGCTCCAGAACTAATGCAGAAGAGTGTGCTACTAGAAACAGCCCACATAGTGAGAAAAGTGATGGACTCCTAAGGCCGGTGTCACACTATGCGTCGTCGCCGCTACGGCGAAACCGTATGCGGCACCTCCGCATCACCTGCATCCTGTCACACATAAGCGGCGAAGTCGCTCAGTCTATCCCAAGCAGCTAGCATAGATAAGTTAACTATCATGTTGTCCAAAATGAATGTTATTTGTGCATTAGAAGCAGAGGGCTTACTGAAAGAGCCAACTCGTCGTAAACACTGGATTCACCCATTTAATGCAGAACGAGAAACAAGTAAAAGATTTGAAAAGTTAAATGAGAATATACGAAAACATGATGAAAGGTTTTTCGAGAATTACCGAATGTCTAAAGCTTTTTTTGATGAACTGCTGGAAGAGCTGAGGCCTCATATCTCGAAGCAAAATACAGTTTCGAAGATCAATATCGCCAGAAGAAAGATTAACAATTACAGTCAGGTGAGTAAAAAAAATAAATAAATATTATTACATGAT
>JANJGK010005081.1:22500-50000 GCA_039081455.1 Macrobrachium rosenbergii
AAAATTTTTTTGAGAATGTTAAAACATTTTTTTGAGTTAAATTTTTTTTGAGAATGCTAAAACATGTTTTTAGTATGTTAAAACATTGTTTTGAGAATGGTGAAACATTTTTTTTAGAATGCTAAAAAATTTTAGCGAGAATGTTAAAAATTTTTTTTGGAGAATGCTGAAACACCCTCCTCGCCAATTTTAAGATGTCGTGAAAGTAAAATTCGGAAGTCGCCAGAATTTCTAGCCAATGGCCCCTGTAAGATTGTTCCCTATGAATAGGGTTCATCTTCTGAATAATAATAATAATAATAATAATAATAATAATAATAATAATAATAATAATAATAATATAATAATAATAATAATAACAATAATAATAATAAAATGAAATTCATGCCTATTTAACCTACACATTTTCATGACAAGGCAAAATGACACACTGTATATAAATAGGGTTAAGCTTCTGAATAATAATAATAATAATAATAATAATAATAATAATAATAATAATAAATGAAATTCATGCCTATTTAACCCACACATTTTCATGAAAAAGCACATGACACACTGCTTATGAATAGGGATTATCTTTTGAATATAATAATAATAATAATAATAATAATAATAATAATAATAATAATAATAATAATAATAATAATAATAATGAATAATAATAATAATAAATGAAATTCATGCCTATTTAATCCACACATTTTCATGACAAAGCAAAATGACAGACTGCATATGAATAATAATAATAATAATAATAATAATAATAATAATAATAATAATAATAATAATAATAATAATAATAATAATAATAATAATAGATGAAAGTGATGTGAAGAACGTGCAAGAAATATACAGTAGCTGAGGAAATGGCAGACATTTGCCAACTGAGGTCACTGACCTATTGGAGATGATATTACCTTTAAAAGATATATGATGCTGCCTGACGTACATGCTCAAATAATGAGAGAGAGAGAGAGGAGAGAGAGAGAGAGAGAGAGAGAGAGAGGAGAGAGAAAATGTCAGCAGTGTGCAATGTCCTCGGATCAGAGAGAGAGAGAGAGAGAGAGAGAGAGAGAGAGAGAGAGAGAGAGAGAGAGAGAGAGAGAGAGAGAACGAGAAAATGTCAGCAATGTGCAATGTCCTCGGATCAATGAAATACAGAGAGAGAGAGAGAGAGAGAGAGAGAGAGAGAGAGAGAGAGAGAGAATGTCATCAATGTGCAATGTCCTCGGATCAATAAAATACAGAGAGAGAGAGAGAGAGAGAGAGAGAGAGAGAGAGAGAGAGAGAGAGAGAGAATGTCAGCAATGTGCAATGTCCTCGGATCAATGAAATACAGAGAGAAGGAGAGAGAGAGAGAGAGAGAGAGAGAGAGAGAGAGAGAGAGAGAGAGAGAGAGAGAGAGAATGTCAGCAATGTGCAATGTCCTCGGATCAATGAAATACGAGAAGAGAGAGAGAGAGAGAGAGAGAGAGAGAGAGAGAGAGAGAGAGAGAGAGAGAGAATGTCAGCAATGTGCAATGTCCTCGGATCAATGAAATACAGAGAGAGAGAGAGAGAGAGAGAGAGAGAGTTACAAGGTTTAGGATGTCTCAAAGACTTTTTAGTCCATCCGAGGAGACATTATTTGCTCACTTATCTCTAGGAGCAGGTTTTACTGTTCATTCACAGTGTTCTCCTAATGATTTTGTCTAGCTTTCTTTGAAACTCTTCCACACTGTTGCTGTTGACAACTTCTGGGTGGCAGTTTATTCCATGTGTCACGTATCTTGTATGTGAAGAAGTTTCCCACAATGAGATGTGTTGTACCTCTTCAGTTCTAGTTTCCATCCATTATTTCTCGTCTGGTTTTCGTTTAATGTGAAGAGGGTTTACTGACTACTTTTGTTAAACCTTTCAATATTTTGAATGTTTCCACTAGTTGTCTTCGCAATCGTCGTTGTTTCTAAGCCATACATGTTCAGGCTCTCCCTCTCTCTCTTTCTCTCTCTCTCTCTCTCTCTCGAGAGAGAGTATGCATTTGCAAGACGGTTCACACGCCTGTCCATTACCCAATTGCAAACCTTATTTTATATTAAAAATATTCCTCCATCGACAAATATTTATAAAGCTAACCCTATCTGACCTTTTGGCACTTACCCCTTATTTACATAACGCATACCCGATACAACAGCAGTGTAATTGATTCAGTAATTACAAGGATTCACCTTCCTACCCTGCAATTAAGAAGTCCTGCCGACCTTAATAAAAATGAAGGCAAATTCACAAAAAAAAAAAAAAAAAAACGGAAAATGTTGACCACCAATTAATTAATACTAACATCCCTTCAATAATAACCGATTTCGAAAACAAAATTATAGCCGAGGAACACGCATGATTATAAACGTACAGCACAGGCGATATATGATTATATATCACTCTCGATAGCCGGGTGGTCACAGTCACTGCCTGTCGCTGTTTCCAAACCAGGCATTGGTTCGAATCCTGGTTGGCGCAGTAGCATTTGTCTATTATAATTCCCCTTGGTGTAAGTTATTCCCAAGGTATAGTGAACTGGAGATTTAAACGTATTTTGGGGCTTACCATTTGTGAATAAAGATGACGCTTTTATAAGTGGATATATATATATATATATATATTATATATATATATATATATATTATATATATATATATATATATATACAGTATATATATATATATATATATTATATATATATATATATAATATATATATATATATATATTATATATATATATGACTGTGTGCGTGTTACTGATATAATTACGATTATAGCATATATCATCTAACATGTATCATGTATACTGTATACAGCATTTCAAGTATAAAAGTATAAAAATAATGACAATATGAAAACAAAAAATACCAATTTATATTTACTTATATTTTATATATATACTGTATATGTATGTATATATATCTATACACACACACATATACACAGCACCTAAACCCACCCATGTATATATCCTAGTATTAAGTGTATGAACGCATGAAATTTGGGCCATCCAATATGAGAGAAACCGTGGAACCGTAAGCTACTACTTTTCCGTGCTGAATAAACCCATTAAGGGAAGATAGACCCCTTCACTCTTTATTTCTCTACTTTCATGATAATAACAGATAGGACCCATAGCGCCTCTAAGGATATTATTACTCTGAATATTATCATAGAACACGTATGCAATTTTCTCATGTTATGTCTTCAATCCAGTTCGTTTATGTGGAACTTTTTTCTGTATGGTCGTCGAGAAGCGATAATTCGATATGCTCGCCCTTAAATATAACTTCCATTTTTATACTTAAAAGTTACAAAGGGAGATCATCTTACAAAGAGATACAAAGTTACAGGAAAAGGTGATAAATACATAAATATGAGGGAATGAACAATAAAACCCATACAGCTGAAATTCAGGAGTTAATAGAAAATTCCTACTGATCTCGCCCCCGCCCCCCGCCCCCCTCCCCTACTCTCGGTTTATGTAACTAAATAAATCTTTTTCGATGTCGCATTTACTGGGATTCTTAAATATCTACTTCATATCTTGAGCTTTGGAATAACTTCTACTCAGTTAAATAGTGTTTAACTTTTTACTTTCCTGTAAGCCTTACAATTTTACTTTGCTGTAAAAGAAAACTATTGCGAGGGCTATTTGTCGGTCCGTCCGCACTTTTTCTGTCCGCCCTCAGATCTTAAAAACTACTGAGGCTAGAGGGCTGCAAATTGGTATGTTGACAATCCACTCTCCAATCATGAAACAAACCAAATTGCAGCCCTCTAGCCTCAGTAGTTTTGATTTTATTTAAGGTTAAAGTCATCCATGATCGTGCGTCTGGCACCGCTGTAGGTGCTAACAACACAGGCCACCACCGGGCCGTGGCTGAAAATTTAATGGGCAGTGGCTGAGAGTTTCATGGGCCGTGGCTGAGAGTTTCATGGGCCGCGGCTCAGTTTCATGGGCCGTGGGTGAGAGTTTCATACAGTATTATACGCTGCACAGAAAACTCGACTGCGCCGAAGAAACTTCGGGCAACTTTTTACTTGTTACTTATTACTGCGGATTTGTTTTTATTTATTTATTTATCAAACACCTCCCATCGTTGAACTTTGTAAAAAAAAAAAAAATCAACAATACAATCATTTCTAGCAAGCATATATTATACTTTGCAAATTGGTATGTATATTAAATGCGAGTTAGGTCATTATAACATTAGCAATAGCGAGAATAACTAAGGAAAGATATATGAAAGAAAACACAACTTCGAAAATAATTCAACCTCCGCCAAGCAAACAGTTCCTCCTAACACAGCTTCCCTAATTCAAGTGTAATCCTTTCTGTGCGTTCAGAAACACTTCTCACTGCAAGAGAGAGAGAGAGAGAGAGAGAGAGAGAGAGAGAGAGAGAGAGAGAGAGAGAGGAGAGAGAGGCCCAAAACCCAAAAAAACAAAGAAATATCAATCAAAGTTCCTCCACATCTTTCAGTTTAACACAGGATCAACACGACAGAGAGAGAGAGAGAGAGAGAGAGAGAGAGAGAGAGAGAGAGAGAGAGAAGAGAGAGAGAGAGAGAGAAGCAAATACAAAGAAATATCAAAGTTCCTCCACATATTTCAATTAACACAAAATTAACATGAGAGAGAGAGAGAGAGAGAGAGAGAGAGAGAGAGAGAGAGAGAGATAGAGAGAGAGAGAGAGAGAGAGAGAGAGAGAGAGAGAGGTTTTTCTTTTGAGTTTCATTGATGACATCTATCGACAAAACAACTTTAAATCCTTTAAAAAGTAACTTACAGCGTCAAGCATCCTACGCTCACATCCTTCGCGAATGACGCAAAGGAAAGAAAAATCCTTTTCAGGTAGGATTAAGTGGGGCGACGCCTTTGCATTAGGAAAACATTGCTTTTCCTCCTCTGCCTTCAGATTTCTGAAAAGTGCATTTGCTTTAATTACAACTTTTCTCTCTCCCGCCCCCCACCGTCCCCCCACAAAGTGAGTTTATCCTCAGCTTAATTATAAGTTAAAGGCTGAGACGAGTTTTCCAATTCTCTCTCTCTCTTTTAATTTTCTGTAAAATAAAACTATTGTGCCGGCTTTGTATGTCCGTCCGACCTTTTTTTGTCCGCACTTTTTCTGTCCGCCCTCAGATCTTCAAAACTACTGAGGCTAGAGGGCTGCAAATTGGTATGTTGATCATCCACCCTCTAATCATCAATCATACCAAATTGCAACCCTTTAGCCTCAGTAGTTTTCATTTTATTTAAGGTTAAAGTTAGCTATAATCGTACTTCTGGCACCGCAGTAGGCACCAACAACACAGCCACCACCGGACCGTGGCTGAGTTATCATGGGTCGCGGCCGAGGCCACCACCGGACCGTGGCTGAGTTTCACGGCCCGTGACTGAGGCCACCACCGGACCGTGCCTGAGTTTCATGGGCCGTGGCTGAGGCCACCACCGGACCGTGGCTGAGTTTCATGGGCTGAGGCCACCACGGGACAGTGGCTGAGTTTCATGGGGCCGTGGTTGAGGCCACCACCGGACCGTGGCTGAGTTTCATGGGCCGCGGCTGAGGTCACCACCTGACCGTGGCTGAGTTTCATAGGCCGCGGCTGTACAAAAAACTCGATTACTCCGAGGAAACTTCGGCGCATTTTTTTACTTGTTTAATAAAAACTCTACACATAAGTGGATGGGCTTAAATATTTAAACATTCCTTTTGGTTCTTAACACCGAGGACGTCGTGCAACTGGGACTTCAAAAGTTCAAGCGAAGATGCAGTGCATTACCAGCCCAATATAATTCTCGTTGTATTTTAATAATTTACTTACATTTTGAGCCATTTATTTATCAATTTGGTAATTAATTTTTCTTTCTATATTTCCCATTACCTTCTGTTACTTCTTTCTAATGAACTCTGGCCCCTGTGGTGGGCTTGTTCTATATGAATAGGGGTCATGTGAATAATAATAATAATAATAATAATAATAATAATAATAATAATAATAATAATAATAATAATAATAATAATAATAATAATAGCAGTAAAATTCGATGAGTTCCATTACTTTATATAGCGCATAAAATATGATATCAAATCAAACATTTTAAAAAAAGATTACAGAGTTTAACTGTCATTTAAATATCACCAAAAACTACCATTAAAAAAAAAACCTGTTTAGGCAGCAAAGAGGAAGATAATCCTCTAGTTACCAGCCAATCCTTAAATTTAGAGTGAAAGTAACTAGCCTAACTGAATCGATATAGTGCTGGCTTGGAAAAAAAAAAAACGATAGCCCTTTACACAAAACTGAAGTTCTTAAGCAAAAAGTCCCCTTTATGGACGGGGAATCTCTCCAGGTATTAAAGCTCACTATTTTGAACTTTTATCATGGGTAATGAACACCTGGGAAGTTCAATCTGTTGGTGAAGTTCATTATTATTATTATTATTATTATTATTATTATTATTATTATTATTATTATTATTATTATTATTATTCAGAAGATAAATCCTATTCATATGGAACAAGCCCACAGGGGTAACTGACCTAAAATTCAACTTCCAAAGAATATGGTGTTCATTAAAAAGAGGTAACAGAAGGTAATGGGAAACACAGAAAGAAGAGATCGCTCATTGATAAGAAAAGATAAATTAACAAATTAATAAATAAATAGAAAAAATGTAAGTAAATGATTAAAAAAATCAAGAATTGCATTAGGGTATTAATGCACTGCAACTTCGCTTGAACTTTAAAAGTTCCCTTAATTTCATTTTAATTTCACTAATTCGTTCATTACAAGTTCCCTTCATTTCATTTTACTTTCACTTTAATTCGTTCATTACAAGTTCCCTTCATTTCATTTTACTTTCACTTTAATTCGTTCATTACAAGTTCCCTTCATTTCATTTTAATTCGTTCATCATTGCACCGAATGATCTATTGGGTCCTAGCACTTGGCCTCAGGCCTAGACCTAGTATTTTAATCTAATCCTTCGGGCCAGTCCTATGAGTCAGCTCAGTGGTCTGGTTTAACTACTTTAATAATAATAATAATAATAATAATAATAATAATAATAATAATAATAATAATAATAATAATAATTTGCACGACAACTGGAACTTCGGAAGTTCAAGTTCATAAATCACTGTACTGAACCGCCAGTATGGTAATGTGTATCCTGATTTTCCAAATTTGACTGTGGCAAATTCAGCAGTATATAAGGCACAAGGCCAAAGGACTCTTGTTTCTTCTAAAAAACCTGACATTCAGTGATATTTTAGTTTTCCAGTTGCCCTGAATAAGGAAGGACTCTCTCGTGCTAACAGGATTTAGGGACACTGTGAAAACGTTTATTTTTCAGGATACTGTAAGGATTCTTTCATGCAAACGGAATTAGGGACCACAGTGTGAAAAAGTTTATTTTTCAGGATACTGTAAATTCCTATGTGCAATGGCACGTCAGTTATGCCGCCAGCATAGCGATGAGCAAGTACAGAGCAGTTGCCATGGAAATAAGCTTCAGATCCCAAAGTAGAGAGACCGAATAACTTGAATGCTCGACGCGTTTCAGTTTTCAAGTATGTAATGTTAATTGATGGTTGTAGATAAAGTTTACCGATTGCGATGTATCTAAAGTCTTTAGGCAACGCAGAGAAGTTTTCGAAAGAAAACCGTACGTTTCCTAGGCTTTATGAAGCGTAGCCTATATTTCAGGAATGTAGTGTGCTGAAATTTACGTGAGAAATTATCCTGGAAAATTAGTCAGGCTTTTTTCTAAGTTCATCGATCACCAATATATTAAGAACCAGAAACAAATAAGGACATCTAATCTAATTCTCCGCTGTATTTCTTAATCTCTTGATCTTTTTCCATGCTTCACATCTTAAGCCACACTGGGGCGACTGGCTTTGTTCCATTCCAGTTATACCAAAGGGAATAAAAGTTCGCAAATTTTTGAAGGCTTTTGTGTTGTAAATTTTTGTACTTGTTATAGTTCATATACATTTATTTTTTGTAATGTGTACATGACCTACTTTCGTCAAAATACGACATTTTACGTAACCGGAAGTGTGGCTGAGGGGAGCCTCCGTTGCCACAAACGAAATTCACATTAACTAAATCAACGTGTTTTTATGGCCGCAACAGTATGAGCATCTGCTGGGTCAGTTAAAAAGAAGCTGACATATTGTAGAAACTTTTAGGGCATACTTATTATAAATAAAGATATATATACACACACACATATATATATATACATACATACATACATATATATATATATATATATATATATATATATATATATATATATATATATATAATGTACATATATTATAAATATTATATATACAATATTTACATATATACAGTATATATATATATTTTATATATATATATATATATATATATATATTTATATATATATATATATATATATTTATATACATATATGTATGTATGGATGTATGTATATATATATATATATATATATATATATATATATGAGAGAGAGAGAGAGAGAGAGAGAGAGAGAGAGAGAGAGAGAGAGAGAGAGAGAGAGAGAGAGAAAGCTTTATAAGTTCCCGAAATTAACACAATCGACCCAGCTAACAAAGAACCAATCAGCATGGTGACCCTGTGTTTATCAGCCACACACTAAGCATAACAATTCTAACACCAAAACAAACAGTCTGGGAGTAGTTATTTCCGTTTTCCCAAGTATATAAAATATAAGCTCAGTCTGACCTTTAAATGTCATGCGAGGTCACGGTAAATAATCCAGAACAAACCGCGTCGCTATCTTGGTGGTATAACTGTTCTAACATTCAGCCGTGTCAGAAAAGGTTATATAAACGCGGAGGTATTGAGGAACGGTCGTGTGTATGCATTTATAGGCGAATAATTTAAATACATAGAGAAATACTGAAATACTGTGGATCTTAATTCGTGCGACGTTTACCTGTTCGCAGCGTGGTCTGTGATTCGTGGGATCCAGTTCCCGCTGGCTAGGACACAGAATTTTGGAACACAGAGAGAGGTCTTTCTGTCAGAACTAAAATAGGTTTCCTTTTTCTAAACCACCCTTTTCAGCCATAAGGGAACACAGTATGGCACAAGACCATCCTTTCACTGACCTGGATTTTAAAGTACTGTTTTTTTTTTTTTCAAATAGACTGGACCTTCTAATTTCAGTCACTTGTTATTAAGAGGAGGAAACCGGAACTGAACAACAACTCGTCCGGTATTCAACTAGCTATTGTGTGACTTCACAGCAGGTACACAAATGGGTCGTTAGACATTTTACTTTGTGTGTGTGTTTACATTTCACCTTGTTTTTATGTTTGTGTTTGACCTTTTTTATTATTTTCGTAATATTGTGATTCATTTTTAGTTTGTATCTGCTATTCTTTTTAAGTTTTGTTAGTTTTTAACCTAAGGTTTTAGTAAGACAATTAATTTTTATTGTAATTTCGCTGATTCACATCCTTGTCAATTTTTCAGCCTGATGATGCAATTAGTAACCTTACCAGTTACGACAAACAGCAGAGGGACAAAGTCAAATTTCGGTGCCAACTTCACAAGTATCATGAACTCAAAGAAGTACTAACACAAGTAGCAACAACAAAAACACTACCCATACTAACACATTTCAATTTAACAAAATGGTCCAAGCAGCCATCATTACGCAAGTCACACGATTTTGTGGACGAGTGGAGAATTCAAATCCTGACAAAATTAGATTAGAATCATATTCTGTGAACCAGTGGTTAGCAGATGCAGAAAGTCGTACCTCCACCAATAGAATAACAGATGAAAGAACAAAGATAAACGAAGCCTTGCTTCTGGTGAGTTCAGAAAAGGGTGATGTACACAGAACTTTAAATTCAGTTACATTCAACAACATAACAACATATGCCGAGTTTAAAAGAATCTGCTTATCAATCTGGGAACCAGTGAGTCAGTGATGCCTTATATAATAAAAATAAGTTTCTCAACCATCACTACGATGGGGAATCAATAGCAAATCTTCACACAGATACAGAAGAAGCAACACATAAAGTGATAAAAGACTTAAGAAAAACAAACATCACCATTGGAGGTAAGAATGATTTTGGTGATACAGAAACTGATTTAGTCAGTTTAAGACATGTGTTAAATTACTTGTCATTTGGAACCATGTCCAACGCACTTGGAGAAAAAGAAAAGAAGACTTTCAAGAAAGTAAAAATTGATCCTAAAAGTGAGACAAGAAATTCAGAAGAAAGAAATAGATTCTTCTAAGGAATTTGTAGGGTAACAGAAACACAATGAAAGAAAGGGCAGAAATGCCAATGAGTCATATAGAGGAAATAACATGTACAAAAATGATTCAGGACAGGTAGGGAATAGACAAACTTCCTTTCAAAGGAACTATGCACAAAATACTCGAGGAAAGTGGAATCCAAGCCAGAAAGGAAGACAGAATGCATCGAGGAATGGACAATTCCACGGTCCATCCATCAGATATCACACTAGTCACTATCCAAACATGAATCATTCAAAACCAGAGAATTATACAGCTCAAGGAGCTAGACCAAAAATAACATGTGAAAACTGCGGGTATGCAAACCATTCCACTAATGAATGCAGAAAGCCTAAAATCTGTGTAGTTTGCAAAAAGATCAGGCATTTAACTAAGTACTGTTGGTTCAATAATAAGGAAGCCAATAAAGAAACTGTAGAGATACGTAAAGGTAAGCAACAGTCGCCCGAAAATAAATAAAGCCTCTAACCAGTGACAATTAACCCCTCTACAGAGAAAAGAAATTGAATCACTTCAAGGAGATGAAAGAGAAAAAGAAGAAATAATTACAAGGGAAAATGAAGGTTCATCCGCATATTCCTACGTATCTAGCAAAGAAGTAATATTTTCCATGAAAGAGGAAAGAATAAATAGAAAGGATCTGCCCACAGTAAAAGTTCCAATAAATGGAAAGACATGCACAGTACTCATTGATTCAGGCAGCACTGTAAATATAATTGATAAAATAACTTTAACTAGATATTTAGGCATTGCAGAAACTCAGACTCAGAGTCAAAGTAGAGTAATAGAAGGAGTGTCAGGGAAACCGATTAAATGTCTAGGGAATGTGAACCTAGAAATTTATATATTATATAACATAAATTTATTGAAAGTTTCCTAGTTTTAGAAGACAGTTTTTTTCCCGCACAAGTATTATTTTCATTTAAATCAAGGAGGAGATGTGGAATGATATTAGATTGTAGTGAAGGCAACATTAGCCTGAAACAAGATAGTCAGAAGGGCGTATGTTTACGCTTGACGAAGAAAAGTTTCACTCAAATCTGACCAATTTGTCCGAGACAATTTCGACAAGCGAAACGAACATACAGGAAAGACAGATATATCACCATGGCAAGCAAGATAAAATGAAAATAGATAGAAAAGAGGAATTCCCACGATCCCAGAATACAGAATTGTTGAGAAGTGCACATCTCAACAATACACATATAGATGATATATACTCCAATATCAATGATTACTTAGATATGAATAATGGTGATCACCACAACACTGAATCTCAGGAAAATCAAGGCGCCTGTACTTATGATTGTAGCAATGTAGTAACGAATTATGAAGGAAAAACACTAAATGAAGTATTACTCTTAGATAAAATAAATAGATCAGAAATAAATAGTATAATAAAAGTAACAGAAGAAACCACTGGAGATACAGAACTTTGTTATTTTTCAGACACAAAAGAAGAAGAAATATGTTGTGTTAGCACAGCTGACGATAATAAAGTACAATTTATACTCAACAGAGCAGTAACTTTGTATCCAAAATGTTTAACAAAGATATATTTGAGATCAAAAGAGTATGTAAGGGGTGAGGATATTCTGTTATTGAATGAAGAATTGCCAGATTTTGTCAGGAAGGATAACTCGCTCGTCCATATGAATGGTGGTAATTGCGAAGTTTATGTACAAAACTATACAGACAACAGACTAACCTTATACGCAGGTATTGTCTTTTGCATAGGAATTCCCGTTAACAATCCTTTACTAACAGCAGAAGAAAAAGCATTTTTCTCTATAAATGGCCAAAAATCTCAATTAAGTTCAGAAGTAAACAAAACAGATTTTCCAGAAAATAGACACAAGTTAATTCAGGTGTTAGAAAAATACAGAAATGTAATAGCTATAGGAGATAAACTAGGAAGAACAAATGTTCTACAATCTAGAATTTTGTTAGATGATGGAGCCAAGCCATTTTTTATTCCTAATTACAGATGAGCAATAAGCCAGAAACCCATAGTTGACAAGCTGATAGAGGAAATGAAAGAAGATGGAGTAGTAATTCCTTCTAAATCTCCTTATAATTCACCATTGATACTTGTTCCAAAGAAAGATGGTAGTTGGAGACTTGTAATAGATTACAGGAAGGTGAATTCCAACACAGTTCCAGATAGAATGCCGATGCCTGTAATCCAGGACATGTTAGCTCAATTAGGAGGGGCCAAAATATTTTCACCCTTAGATTTGCTTAGTGGATATTGGCAAGTACCTCTAGATGAAGAATCGAAACCATTCACAGCCTTCAGCACACATAAAGAACATTTACAGTTTGAAGTAATGTCATTTGGACTAACATCAGCCCCATTAACATTTGTCAGATTAATGCTACAAATTCTAGGAGACAGAAAATGTTGCAGTATACTTATACGATGTAATCATTTTTAGCAAAGACTTAGAAAGTCACCTCAGAACATTAGAAATGGTCCTGGAGAGATTAAAAATTGCAGGACTAAAAATAAAATTAAAGAAATGTCAATTCCTGATGAAATCCTTAGAATACTTGGGTTATGTAATTAGTGAAGATGGACTGCGCATGCAGGCAGGTAAAATAAAGGCAATAGTTGATTACCCAGCTCCCACTAATTTTAAAGCATTAAGAAGGTTCCTAGGTATGGTAGGTTATTATAGACCTTTCATAAAGGGTTTTGCTACTATAGCCAAACCTTTGACAGAACTAACCAAGAAGGACATTAATTATGAATGGAAGGATGAACAAGAATCAGCCTTTCAAACACTAAAGAGCAAAATGACCAGGAACCCTGTGTTAGTTTATCCAGATTTTTCCAAAGAATTCTACTTAGCTTGTGATGCCTCAAGTACAGGAATAAGAGCTGTATTGTTGCAAAAGGCAAAAACTAGAATGAGAGCAGTATATTATGCCAGTAGAGTTTTAAATCCAGCAGAAAGAAACTACAGTACCACAGAAAGAGAATGTTTAGCTTTATATTGGGGTTTAAAGAAATTTAGACACATACTCTTAGGTCATAAGGCTAATGTACTTACTAATCACAAACCCATTTGTGACTTATTTAAAAAGAGAGCCTTTACCAACAACATGAAGTTCAATAGATGGTTCATTAGTGTACTAGAATTTGCTCCAGAATTCAGGTATATTTCAGGGAAATTTAACACCTTGGCAGATGCATTATCCAGATCTCAAGAAGAAACAGAAAAAATGCATTACCACTAATACCTTTAGTTTTAGTTGTCATGTAGTAGATTTAGATCTAGAAAGCGTGAAAATACAACAAGAAAATGATGCAGAAATCAGACAGATAGTAGGACAGTTAATGACAGATGAATCTTTAAAACCTGACTTTGAATTAATAAATTGATTGTTGTATAAAAGGCCAACAGAGAAGAATGGTTGTTCTCGTCTATATATCCCAAAGGCACTAATCAGAGAAGTTTTGGAACTATCACACTCATATGAGTTACCAGGACATCCAGGAATTAAAAAGACAAGCAGAATCATAACCAGAAATTATTTTTGGCCACATTGTAGTGAAGATGCCAAAATCTTTGTACAGAACTGTGTAGTTTGTAACCGACACAAAGGTAACGTAAATCTTAAAGCTCCACTTGAAAAATATCCATCCGAGTTAAATCCTTTTCAAGTAGTCACTATGGACTTTTTAGGTCCATTTCCAACCACCATTAGAGGAAATAGACAAATATTAGTCTTCTTAGATTATTTAACTACTGTAGATATGTAGAAATAGTACCAGTAAGAAATAGGGATGCAGCGACAGTTGCAGAAGCTCTTAAATCTAGAATTATCACAAGACATTCATGTCCACAAGTTCTTCTTTTGGACAATGCTGCTGAATTTACTAGTGATCTTTTAAAGAAAATATGTGAATTTTATGAAATAAATAAATGTCAAATAACAGCTTATAAACCAAGTTCTAATGGAGCAGTAGAACGAACTAATCGTAAAATAAAGGATATCCTGAAAACTTTAGTGAGCCCACGGACAGAAGATTGGGACTTAGCATTAGAAGACGTACAATTCACATTGAATAATACTGTAAATGAGACAATAGGAGAATCCCCACACTTTTTGTTATATGGTTATCAGAAAAGAATGCCTAACACATTATTAGACGATGCAACACCACCCAAACATACTTATAACTATGATGACTATGTTGCATGGAAGACCAGACGTACTTACGAGACAATCATGAAAACAAGGGAAAAATTAAAAGAGGGACATAATACTCACGCCAAATATTATAATAAAGGTACCATTAAACCAGATATTAAAGTAGGTACTCAAATTTATGTACAAAATCATGTTCTAGAAGGGTCAAATGTAAAGGTATCTCCCAAATTCACTGCACCATATAGAGTCGTAGAAATGCTAAAATTAAACAAATATAGAGTAAAGAATGAAAGTGATCTAAAGGAAAAAGTAGTTCACTGGAATCATATAAAAGTAGTAAAAACAGATCCATGGTCCTCTGAAGATATAGATAACATACGACATGAAAATGGTGCAGATAATGTTGTAAACAAAAGATATAATCTACGAAACAGGCAGAGTTAAATATGTATATGTATGTATATGTATATTGGTGTTGAACTAAAAATATCATAAATATAATATATGTAGTGAAACATATATATAAAGAAAATGTCTTAAATATAACGTATGTGATGAAAATATCATAAATATAATATATATAGTGAAAAATATATATAAATAAAATGTCATAAGTATAATGTATGTAATGAAAATATCATAAATATAATGTATGTAGTGAAAATATCATAAATGAAACTTACATATATATGTATATATATATATATATATATATATATATATATATATATATATATATATATATATATATATATATACACACACACACACACACACACACACACACACACACATATATATATATATATATATATATATATATATATATATATATATATATATATATAGAAAATCTGATAAGAAAGGGATCATTGTTGAAGGTCATGGAAAAATAATGATAAAACATTAAATGCAATTCAAAGAGACATTAAATCAATTTTGCAGAAGGGTGATAATAACAGTTTATTCATTTTGTATTTTGAACCCAACACTCATCACTCCTAAAAGAATTAGAAAACATTGTTAAGTTTTACACCATGGAAAAACACTTTCAGCCACCTGTAAAAAAATGTATTCATGTATTATAATTTAATAAGTACCAAAGTGTTTTATGATAAGTTTATTTAATTGTACCTTTCAATAACTGTATACCCATTTCCTATGATATATAATGAATGCGTAGTCATTCAAAAGGGAACACTCAAGTATTTTTGCATTAAAAGAACACGCTTGGCTGTTGTCATTCTTTGCAGAACAAAAAATCTCAAGAGTGTATTTTATTAGGAGAACAGGAATATATATGTAATTTTAACAATTTGTATAAAAGTACTCATGCATATCCATGTATTCAAGAAATTGTGTTAAAACGAAATCAAGAGAAAAATGTATGCACAGACAAATTTATGAAAACTTTTGAAGCACTAGATTGATCAGGAAATTTTTGTGTTTTCAGTAGCAAATGTTGTAGCTAAAGTTAATTGTCACGACTTTACTACATGGGTAAAGTTTAAAAATGAATTAAATGTCACAACTTTACTACAGAGGTAAAGTAATGAGTTAAATGTCACAACTTTACTACAGAGGTAAAGTTTAAAAATGAGTTGAATACCACATTTTTACTACAGAGGTAAAATTTAAAAATGAGTTAAATGTCACAACTTTACTACAGAGGTAAAGTTTAAAAATGACTTGAATACCACATTTTTACTACAGAGGTAAAATTTAAAAATGAGTTAAATGTCACAACTTTACTACAGAGGTAAAGTTTAAAAATGTTAACTCTTTTATGAACCCCATCTTTTCACAACATGTGAATTAAATAAACATGTGCCATATAAGAATTACTCACACAAAATCGATGAATTTAAGTTGTGTCAGTTAGAGTTAAAAAGAAAAAAAAATGAGAATTTGAACTATGTTGATGAAAAAAAAAAAACAAGTATTTAAGCTATTTTGATGGGAGAAGTCTAAATTTCTTTAGTTCACTGACACACACACACACACACATATATATACACATATGTTATAATTCTTCTTGGGTGTAATCTTCGAGATAGTGAACCGGATATTATACGACCAGTTCACTATCTCGAAGATTACACCCAAGAAGAATCATAACATATATGTGTATATATGTGTGTGAGTGTGTGTGTGTGTGTGTCAGTGAACTAAAGAAATTTAGACTTCTCCCATCAAAATAGCTTAAATACTTGTTTTTTTTCATTTAATTTTTATTTCTTAGTTCTCTTTTTTTTGTATTATAATTAACTGTGACTGAAATGATAAAAGCCCTAACTTCCCTTTTAGTTACTCGTCCGTCGAAGACATTTATCTTTTCATCTTCACGGTCGTCTTCATTTACATGATCTCTGAATCCGTCGACGTCATCAGGAGCCTCCTCTACCATTCCCTCAATTTCTCCAAGTGCCTTCGAAGGCTCCGTGAGGAATCTCCCGAAGAAAGAATCGCGCTGAAGCCGAAATGACGATCTTTGGAATCCCCGAAGCTCAGTGACTTTTTCTGATTCTAGCATTTCGATCAGGTTGAAAGAAAGTTAACCATGTCAGTTTTTGGCAAAGTTAGTTTTGTTGTGAACATCTTACTGGCTCTGATCCGTCCCGGATCAGCGATATTGTTTGTATATGGAAATGTTATCCGAAACCTTGGATATTTCATTGGTAAGAACGCGACAGCTCTTATTTTGGGAGGACTTCTTGGAAACGTGTATGACAAGTACATGAAGGAAAAGAAGACTGGCCAACTTGCTCGAGATGCCGTCGCACGACTTGAAGATGACGTCTACTACGCTACGGAAATGATTTCACTGCTGAAGGAGGCGCGGAAGGAGGCTGAGGAGGAAAACTCGAGTCTCCTTCAGGAAGCTGACGAGAGGAAGAAGAAAATTGCAGAATATGAAGACGCACTGATCCAAAAAGGAATGGAGGCAGACAAGCTGAAGGAGCAACTCGCAGATAAAAACCAAGAATGCCAGAGGAACCGAGAAAAGCTGGAAGAACTGCAGCGTCAAGCGTCGGACAATGATTTTTACTGTGGTTACCTTGAAGAGAAAGTCAAGGCCCACGAAGCAGAACGGAAAAAAATGAAACAGATCAAAGAACTCGAAGATAAGTGGCAAGCCTCACAGCGAGAAGAACCTGTTCTTCTTGCAAGAAATCATCTGGAAAAAAATCATGGAAATTTGGCTATCCAGGAGAATGTCCGCATCCTGGAAGATAGACTTCAGTTGCTGCAACGGGAAAATGAAAATCTAAAGGAGAAACTGTCTGAAAGAGAACGGGATATGGCCTCAGTGAAGGATTCTATAGCAAGTGAAAAGAATAAGAATAATGCTCTGGTCGAGGGAAAGGAATTTCCGGAGCAGCAGATGATATGGGATTCTATTCCACTGATGATAGATGAATGTCAATTCGATGCTGTCTTGGAAAGGATTACACACGCCCAGTCTCTGGAATCCTTCTTCCCACAGGTCCATGTTGACTTGGCCAGGATGAAAGGGAACATCTTCTGTAAGCTTCGACGGCTGCAAGAAGCAAGTGAATGTTTTCTCAGTGTACTGGACAAGGATGAAGATCAAGTGGACTGTAGGTTAAGACTGGCACTGTGTCTCTTGCTGCTTGGTAGACACGCTGAAGCTATGGTCCACCTGCAGGAACTAGACGAAGATCAAGAGGATCTGAAAGCTTTGATCATCACCGCCGAAACTCTGGAAAGGATGGAACTTTATGGCTGCCCCTACTACGTCCTAGGTATTGCAGAGGATGCTAATTTGAAAGAGATCGGGTGGGCCTACAGGAAGCGTGCACTCAGGTTCAACCCCGATAGGTGCCAAGGGTCTCACACAGAGCGAGAACAAAGGAAAGAAATCATGCAGAAGATCAACCTCGCCAACGACATTCTGCGTGATGCTGATGAAAGAGAGAAGTACGACACTCTCAGGGACTTCGTCAAGGACTTCGCGGATAAGCTGTTTGAAGATCCCAAGTTTTCCGATGAATCAGATGAAAGAAGACGAGGAAGATGAAGAGGAACAGGAAGAGGAAGAATGTGATGAAGAAAACGAAGAGGAGGAAGAGGAAGAATAGGATGAAGAAAACGAAGAGGATGAAGAGGAAGGATTTTGACTGGTTGCAAGTTGATGCTGCTGCGTCGTGTTACGGAGGCATTGCGGTCTTCTTGGTCCACACGATGGGGTTGGCTTTGGGATAGGTGTTGGCTGCTGTATCCCCCACCCCCCATGCTTTCAGCCAATGGGAGGTCCCCCCACCTCCCACACACCCATCCTCTAGCCAACCTCGTCGACTGGGCCAAGGCGATCGCAACCACCCCCGGAATGTGACGGAACAGCACCAACAAACAGCCAGTCAGAATTCTGGCTGCCACTTACTTAACTTTATTGAACCTTTTCACCAGCCACATGCTGATTAAAAAGGTTGCGAGTTGCACAGAGAAGACTATATACAAAGAAGCTGGATTTCTGTCCACCTTTCGGATGATGGCCTGTCTCCTTATGGAAATCAGCAGCTGTCAGGGCCACTGAAGGTTGGGTATACCAGTTCCAGACATAGGCAACTTTGCCTCTGTCATTGAAACTGGATTTCTGCCCACTTTTTTGTTGGTGGCCTGTCACCTTAAGGAAATCAGCAGCTGTCAGGGCCACTTAAGGTTGTGTATACCAGTTCAAGACATAGGCAACTTTGCCTCTGTCATCGAAACTGGATTTCTGCCTACCTTTTTTGCTGGTGGCCTGTCTCCTTAAGGAGATCAGTAGTTGTCAGGGCCACTTAAGGTTGGGCATACCAGTTCGAGACATAGGCAACGTTGCCTCTGTCATCGAAACTGGATTTCTGCCCACCTTTTTTGCTGTGGCCTGTCTCCTTAAGGAGATCATTAGTTGTCAGGGCCACTTAAAGTTGGGCATACCAGTTCGAGACATAGGCAACGTTGCCTTTGTCATCGAAACTGGATTTCTGCCCACCTTTTTTGCTGGTGGCCTGTCTCCTTAAGGAGATCAGTAGTTGTCAGGGCCACTTAAGGTTGGGCATACCAGTTCGAGACATGGGCAACTTTACCTCTGTCATCGAAACTGGATTTCTGCCCACCTTTTGGTTGGTGGCCTGTCTCCTTAGGGGAATCAGTAGCTGTCAGGGCCACTTAAGGTTGGGTATACCAGTTTGAGACAGGCAACTTTGCCTCTGTCATCGAAACTGGATTTCTGCCCACCTTTTGTTTGGTGGCCTGTCTCCTTAAGGAGATCAGTAGCTGTCAGGGCCACTTAAGGTTGGGTATACCACTTCGAGACACAGGTAACTTTGCCTCTGTCATCGAAACTGGATTTCTGCCCACCTTTTGGATGGTGGCCTATCTCCTTAAGGAAATCAGTAGCTGTCAGGGCCACTTAAGGTTGGGTATACCACTTCGAGACATAGGCAACTTTGCCTCTGTCATCGAAACTGGATTTCTGCCTACCTTTTTTGCTGGTGGCCTGTCTCCTTAAGGAGATCAGTAGTTGTCAGGGCCACTTGAGGTTGGGCATACCAGTTCGAGACATGGGCAACTTTACCTCTGTCATCGAAACTGGATTTCTACCCACCTTTTGGTTGGTGGCCTGTCTCCTTAGGGGAATCAGGAGCTGTCAGGGCCACTTAAGGTTGGGTATACCAGTTCCAGACATAGGCAACTTTGCCTCTGTCATCGAAACTGGATTTCTGCCCACCTTTTGTTTGGTGGCCTGTCTCCTTAAGGAGATCAGTAGCTGTCAGGGCCACTTAAGGTTGGGTATACCAGTTCGAGACATAGGTAACTTTGCCTCTGTCATCGAAACTGGATTTCTGCCCACCTTTTGGATGGTGGCCTGTCCCCTTAAGGAAATCAGCAGCTGTCAGGGCCACTTAAAGTTGGGTATACCAGTTCGAGACATAGGCAACTTTGCCTCTGTCATCGAACTGGATTTCTGCCCACCTTTTTTGCTGGTGGCCTGTCTCCTTAAGGAGATCAGTAGTTGTCAGGGCCACTTAAGGTTGGGTATACCAGTTTGAGACACAGGCAACTTTGCCTCTGTCATCGAACTGGATTTCTGCCCACCTTTTTTGCTGGTGGCCTGTCTCCTTAAGGAGATCAGTAGTTGTCAGGGCCACTTAAGGTTGGGTATACCAGTTTGAGACATAGGCAACTTTGCCTCTGTCATCGAAACTGGATTTCTGCCCACCTTTTGTTTGGTGGCCTGTCTCCTTAAGGAGATCAGTAGCTGTCAGGGCCACTTAAGGTTGGGTATACCAGTTCGAGACACAGGTAACTTTGCCTCTGTCATCGAAACTGGATTTCTGCCCACCTTTTGGATGGTGGCCTGTCTCCTTAAGGAAATCAGCAGCTGTCAGGGCCACTTAAGGTTGGGTATACCACTTCGAGACATAGGCAACTTTGCCTCAGTCATCGAAACTGGATTTCTGCCCACCTTTTTTGCTGGTGGCCTGTCTCCTTAAGGAGATCAGTAGTTGTCAGGGCCACTTAAGGTTGGGCATACCAGTTTGAGACATGGGCAACTTTACCTCTGTCATCAAAACTGGATTTCTACCTACCTTTTGGTTGGTGGCCTGTCTCCTTAGGGGAATCAGCAGCTGTCAGGGCCCCTTAAGGTTGGGTATACCAGTTCGAGACATAGGCAACTTTGCCTCTGTCATCGAAACTGGATTTCTGCCCACCTTTTGTTTGGTGGCCTGTCTCCTTAAGGAGATCAGTAACTGTCAGGGCCACTTAAGGTTGGGTATACCAGTTCGAGACACAGGCAACTTTGCCTCTGTCATCGAAACTGGATTTCTGCCCACCTTTTGGATGGTGGCCTGTCCCCTTAAGGAAATCAGCAGCTGTCAGGGCCACTTAAGGTTGGGTATACCAGTTCGAGACATAGGCAACTTTGCCTCTGTCATCAAACTGGATTTCTGCCCACCTTTTTTGCTGGTGGCCTGTCTCCTTAAGGAGATCAGTAGTTGTCAGGGCCACTTAAGGTTGGGTATACCAGTTTGAGACATAGGCAACTTTGCCTCTGTCATCGAAACTGGATTTCTGCCCACCTTTTGGTTGGTGGCCTGTCTCCTTAGGGGAATCAGTAGCTGTCAGGGCCACTTAAGGTTGCGTATACCAGTTCGAGACATAGGCAACTTTGCCTCTGTCATCGAAGCTGGATTTCTGCCCACCTTTTAGATGGTGGCCTATCTACTTAGGGAAACCAGCAGCTGTCATGGCCACTTAAGGTTGGGCATACCAGTTTGAGACATAGGCTACTTTGCCTCTGTCATCAAAACTGGATTTCTGCCCACCTTTCTGATGGTGGCCAGTCTCCTTATGGAAATCAGTAGCTGTCAGGGCCACTTAAGGTTGGGTATACCAGTTCCAGACATAGGCAACTTTGCCTCTGTCATCGAAACTGGATTTCTGCCCACCTTTTGGATGGTGGCCTATCTCCTTAAGGAAATCAGCAGCTGTTAGGGCCACTTAAGGTTGGGTATACCACTTCGAGACATAGGCAACTTTACCTCTGTCATCGAAACTGGATTTCTGTCCACCTTTTGGATGCTGGCCTGTCTCTTTAAGGAGATCAGTAGCTATCAGGGCCACTTAAGGTTGGGTATACCAGTTCCAGACATAGGCAACTTTGCCTCCGTCATCGAAACTGGATTTGTGGGCACCTTTTGGATGGTGGCCTGTCACCTTAAGGAAATCAGCAGCTGTCAGGGCCACTTAAGGTTGGGTATACCAGTTGGAGACATAGGCAACTTTGCCTCTGTCATCGAAACTGGAATTCTGCCCACCTTTTGGATGGTGGCCTGTCTCTTTAAGGAGATCAGTAGCTGTCAGGGCCACTTAAGGTTGGGTATACCAGTTCAAGACATAGGCAACTTTGCCTCTATCATCGAAACTGGATTTCTGCCCACTTTTTGGATGGTGGCCTGTCACCTTAAGGAAATCAGCAGCTGTCAGGGCCACTTAAGGTTGGGTATACCAGTTCGAGACATAGGCAACTTTGCCTCTGTCATCGAAACTGGAATTCTGCCCACCTTTTGGATGGTGGCCTGTCTCCTTAAGGAAATCACGAGCTTTCAGGAACACTTAAGGTTGGGTGTACCACTTCGAGACATCAACAAATTTGCCTCTGTCATCGAAGCTGGATTTCTGCCCACCTTTTGGATGGTTGCCTGTCTCCTTATGAAAATCAGCTGGTGTCAGGGCCACTTAAGGTTGGGTATGCCAGTTCGAGGCATAGGCAACTTTGCCTCTGTCATCGAAACTGGATTTCTGCCCACCTTTTGATGGTGACCTGTCTCCTTAAGGAAATCAGCAGCTGTCAGGGCCCCTTAAGGTTGGGTATACCAGTTCGAGACATAGGCAACTTTGCCTCTGTCATCGAAACTGGATTTCTGCCCACCTTTTGGATGGTGGCCTGTCTCCTTAAGGAAATCAGCTGCTGTCAGGGCCCCTTAATGTTGGGTATACCAGTTCGAGACATAGGCAACTTTGCCTCTGTCATCGAAGCTGGATTTCTGGCCACCTTTTGGATGGTGGCCTATATCCTTAAGGAAATCAGCAGCTGTCAGGGACACTTATGGTTGGGTATACCACTTCGAGACATAGGCAACTTTGCCTCTGTCATCGAAGCTGGATTTCTACCCACCTTTTGGATGATGGCCTGTCTCCTTAAGGAAATCAGCAGCTGTCAGGGCTACTTAAGGTTGGGTATACCAGTTCGAGAAATAGGCAACTTTGCCTCTATCATTGAAGCTGGATTTCTGCCCACCTTTTGGATGGTGGCCTATCTCCTTAAGGAAATCAGCAGGTGTCAGGGCCACTTAAGGTTGGGTATAACACTTCGAGACATAGGCAACTTTGCCTCTGTCATAGAAACTGGATTTCTGCCCACCTTTTGGATGGTGGCCTGTCTCCTTAAGGAAATCAGCAGCTGTCAGGGCCACTTAAGGTTGGGTATACTACTTCAAGACATAGGCAACTTTGCCTCTGTCATCGAAACTGGAATTCTGCCCATCTTTTGGATGGTGGCCTGTCTCCTTAAGGAAATCAGCAGCTGTCAGGGCCACTTAAGGTTGGGTATACCAGTTCGAGACATAGGCAACTTTGCCTCTGTCATCGAAGCTGGATTTCTGCCCACTTTTTTGTTGGTGGCCTGTCTCCTTAAGGAGATCAGCAGCTGTCAGGCCACTTAAGGTTGGGTATACCAGTTTGAGATATAGGCAACTTTGCCTCTGTCATCGAAACTGGATTTCTGCCCACCTTTTGGATGGTGGCCTGTCTCCTTAAGGAAATCAGCAGCTGTCAGGGCTACTTAAGGTTGGGTATACCAGTTCGAGAAATAGGCAACTTTGCCTCTATCATTGAAGCTGGATTTCTGCCCACCTTTTGGATGGTGGCCTATCTCCTTAAGGAAATCAGCAGGTGTCAGGGCCACTTAAGGTTGGGTATAACACTTCGAGACATAGGCAACTTTGCCTCTGTCATAGAAACTGGATTTCTGCCCACCTTTTGGATGGTGGCCTGTCTCCTTAAGGAAATCAGCAGCTGTCAGGGCCACTTAAGGTTGGGTATACTACTTCAAGACATAGGCAACTTTGCCTCTGTCATTGAAACCGGAATTCTGCCCATCTTTTGGATGGTGGCTTGTCTCCTTAAGGAAATCAGCAGCTGTCAGGGCCACTTAAGGTTGGGTATACCACTTCGAGACATAGGCAACTTTGCCTCTGTCATCGAAGCTGGATTTCTGCCCACTTTTTTGTTGGTGGCCTGTCTCCTTAAGGAGATCAGCAGCTGTCAGGCCACTTAAGGTTGGGTATACCAGTTTGAGATATAGGCAACTTTGCCTCTGTCATCGAAACCGGATTTCTGCCTACCTTTTGAATGGTGGCCTGTCTCTTTAAGGAAATCAGCAGCTGTCAGGCACTCTTAAGGGCGCCATAGACGTTACGATCGCTGGATCCGGTCTTCTGAACCAGAAGTAAACCTCACTGTCTATGGTGTTCCCCTCTGACCAAAAGTGGGCTGAGTGCGTCGACCCTTGAACCTACGTTTCTTTAGCCAAGTAAGAGTAATATTTTCAACTTCTTTGTACAAAAAATTTTTAATTTATTGAAGGAAAATTGAAATATTAATGAAAATATTATCGTGAACATTTATTTTATGTATGGAAAATAAGAATGTAATTTAAACAACAGCACTAATACACACACACACATGCACACATATATATGTGTGTGTGTATGTATGTATTAGTACTATTGTTTAAATAATATTGTAATATTTTCCGTACATAAAATAAAAGTTTGTGACAATAATATTTTTATTAATATTTCAATTTTTCTTGTATAAATTAAAAAGTCTTTGTACAAAAAAGTTGAAGATTTTACCCTCACTTGGCTACATAAACGAAGGTTAGGGCCTATTTTGCTTTAACGGGTCATAGACCTACTGTATACTAGACTATATACCACTAGACTATGCAGGATGCTGTGTATGCAACATAGTTACTTTTCAACTTTGTAAACCCATGTTGCATAACTTGAATAGTTGCTTTACATGTCTCTGGGATTATATGCCCCAAGGAACGACTATAGTGGCGCCGAAGCGAAGTGTGGTGTGGCTAGCAACCTCTCCTACAGTGATAATGGCTGTCTGGCACAAGTGTGCTTTTTATTTCCAGAAGAGGGGAAACCATATAAAATAATTCCATGCCGGTCTGCTCGTCCATTCTCGGGTAATTAAACCAGTCACCAGGGTAAAGTTTCAATTCATTAAATAAATAAGCGTGAGATCATTCATTTCTCTTGTAATGTAAGGATATAACTAGAAATTCTGAATGAAGGGACAAAGCGAGAGAAACCTTTCATTGAGAGAGAGAGAGAGAGAGAGAGAGAGAGAGAGAGAATTTCAAAACATCTCTGTGTTTTGGTTATGCCGTCACCACAAGGCCAGAACTCAGAAACAGAGAGGTTTGTAAACTAGCTAGAACAGTAAAACCGTGTCGTGATTAGAAAAGCAAAACACGGCTAAGTGCTATGATTGTGTCGTGGTTATGAAGCCATCATGACTGCCCTTAATCGAGCTCGTAATCACGAGGAATTCGTAACAAAAAAACGCATGGTGGCCTTAGCGGGATAAATAGCCACCGGAAATTATAAGTTCCGGTGACGTCAAAACACCCCCTTTTTGAAGGTGGTGCTTTTTCCAGAAATCCACCCAAATGGGCTGTGTTTTAGACTAGCCTAACCAATTAAGCATCTACAGGGCCGGACCAAAACCAAGATTCCGTCTACAGAGGGGCAAGACAAAAACTTCCAAAAATCCTTATCAAGTCCATTTCTGAAGAGAGAAGTAAGGAAAGCAGAGAAGCAGCAGAGAGCAGAGCAGAGAAGGAGCAGCTAAGGCACAAAGAAGAAGGGGTGAGATTGCAAGCCTCACCTGTTGTGGGCTGATAAAGAAGACAGGCTCACTTGGACCCTCCTTCTATTGATACAACTTATCACCTTGTACTTCAGTTGCAAAGTTATTCCTTTGGTAGTAATGAGAAAAAGAAAATTCAATTGTGTCTTCTTAAGACCTCCTGGGAAAGAAAGAAAAACTACGCTACTACATAACAAAGTTAAAAAGATCAACAATCTAACAGCAGATATAAACAGAAGAATAATAAATAAATAAGGAAGACATTACATAAATGGTGTCAGCTGAAGCGGATCCAAAACGAAGACAAATAGCGCAGTGCAAGTGTGAAAGACGCATACCAGAATTTAAAACAAGCATCTCTCTGCAAACACTAACAGCCGAAAACATAACGACGAAGGTATCATAACACTGGCGAATGACAAATAAACAACGACCCAAACGTACTAGTCAAAACCCCATAGAGTATCCAGCGAAGCAACAACAACGACTGTGTGAATGACAGAGCGTCTGAATGTCTACAAGTGAACGTATCCTGAACGTTTGAACTGAATGTTTGAACATTGGTAGCAGTGAACGTCAGCAGCGAAAGCAGTAAACGTCGGCAGCGAATGCTACAACGAAACTGTGTTGGTCGGGAAAGTGATAAAAAGGCAGCGAACAAAGCGTCTACAGAAAGCGACGAATATACAACGCGGTCGCAGAAGTGAAAAACAGTTGACGAAACCACAACAGTTTACGATCGGAAGACGGCAACAGAAAATACGTAAGTTGGAAAATTAATTCTCTCAAAAGTTCTCTCTCTCTCAGTGAGTGTATTTTGTTTTTAATAATCTCTCTCAAAAGATATGTAAAATTTATGGTTTTCTCTCTCAAACATTTTTTTAATCTCATTAATTTTTTTGTTTGATAGATAGGAATTTTTTTCTTACATACTATAATTTTTATGATGCATTTTTGATTACTATTGTGTATTTTGGGTAGAGAATGTCATATGATTTTAGAATACCAGTGTAATGCAGAGTCCGTTTGATGCATTGAGGGATGCAATTAGTAACCTTACCAATTATGACAAACAGCAGAGAGACAAAGTCAAATTTCAGTGCCAACTTCACAAGTATCATGAACTCAAAGAAGTACTAACACAAGTAGCAATAACAAAAACACTACCCATACTAACACATTTCAATTTAACAAAATGGTGCAAGCAGCCATCATTACGCAAGCCACACGATTTTGTGGACAAGTGGAGAATTCAAATCCTGACAAAATTAGATTAGAATCATATTATGTGAACCAGTGGTTAGCAGATGCAGACAGTCGTATCTCCACCAATAGGATAACAGATGAAAGAACAAAAATAAACGAAGCCTTGCTTCTCGTGAGTTCAGAAAAGGGTGATGCACACAGAACTATGAATTCAGTTAGATTCAACATCATAACAACATATGCTGAGTTTAAAAGAATCTGCTTATCAATCTGGGAACCAGTGAGTCAAAGCGATGCCTTATATAATATAAATAAGTTTCTCAACCATCACTACGATGGGGAATCA
>JANJGK010005082.1:0-40000 GCA_039081455.1 Macrobrachium rosenbergii
TATATTAATAAATCAAAATAAGATTTATGAGCGATTTATTTATAGAATGTACTGTTTAAATGCCGAATTTATCAATAAAAATAGAATTTTATGAGTTCGCTACTCACGCCATATGGTTATACTGCTAAATTGTCGTGTGCTTCGAAAATATAGGAAGTGGCAACTTAAATTCAATTCTATCGTCATTTACGTTCGATAAATAAGTTCATTTTAACGATTTACCTGACAGTTGTTTTGCAGGAATACTCATTAATTTATATAGAAATATGGCAAGATGAAGAAACTGAGATTTGATACATATTCAGTCTATATAAAAACGAATTTTAAAAGTGACAGTTCCTATTTCGAGCTTGATTTGCTCTCCTGAAAGGACTTTTTATTTTTAATATGCCTTTTTAACAGGACTTTTGGGAAGGCCTTTGAACATGTCTTTTGGAAATACTTTTTGAAATGCCTTCTGAAAAGGACTTTGTAATATACATTTTTAATAGGACTTTTGGAAAGGCCTTTGAATATGTCTTTTGAAAATGCCTTTTTAATAGGACTTTTGGAATGGCCTTTGAAAATACCTTTTGAAATGCCCTTCTGAAAAGGAGTTTTTAATATGCCTTTTTAATAGGACTTTTGGAACGGCCTTTGAACATGTCTTTTGAAGATACCTTTTGAAATGCCTCCCGAAAAGGACTTTTTAAATTGCCTTTTTAAAAAAAATAGGACTTCTGGAAAGGCCTTTGAACGTGTCTTTTGAAAATACGTTTTGAAATGTCTTCTGAAAAGGACTGTTTAATATACATTTTTAATAGGACTTTTTTTGGTCTTTGAACGTGTCTTTTGGAAAGGACTTTTGGAAAGGACATTTGAAAATGCCTTTTAAAACAGACATTTGAAAAAGCCTTTTGAAAACGACTTTTTAAAATGGCTATTGAAAATAGCTATTGAAAATGCATTCTGAAAGTAACTTTTGAAAAAGACATTTGAAAAAAACATTATGCATTTTGAAATACCTTTTGATAATGCCTATTTGAAGTGGCTATTGAAAATGCATTCTGAAAGTAACTTTTGAAAATGCCTTTTGAAAATGGTTTTTTTTGGAAAGACCTTTTTGAAAGGCGTTTGTGGAGGACTTTTGAAAAAAGCCTTTTTGAAAGGACCTTTGAAAAGGACCTTTCAAAAGTATTTTGAAAAGGACTTTTGAATATAACTGCACAGAATCCAAGTTCTTCTTCATTAATTAATTAATTAATTAATTAATTAATTAATTATTATTATTATTATTATTATTATTATTATTATTATTATTATTATTATTATTATTATTATTATTATTATTATTCAGGACATAACCCCCTCTGCATAATAAACAAGCCCACCAAAGGAGCTATTGACTTGAAGTTCCAGAAGCATCCGAAGGAATGGACTGTCGACTGTTTGACACTGTAGCCGTAAGAGAAAGCAAATCATATCATCAAAAGACCTTTGTTGGTAAAATCGAGGAGACAGTTCCTTCGTGTTTCTTAATGACATTATATAGAGAATTAAGTTTTCCCCAAGCCACAGTATGCCATGGAAACATGGTGAGCTTTTGGTAAGATGGAGAGAATTTGGGAAATGGAATTCTGTACCGAAACGTCATCTAAAACTTTGACCACCGATACTCGGAAATGTTGCAGACACTTTTTCAATTTGTTAATTGAAAATCTTTCTTCACGGATTGAGGATCAATTCTGAATTCAGCAAGAATGAATCAACATCATTGACTTTCGTCAGTTTATGGCAATAGCTTAAGTTAGGTCAACAATCCACTCACCGAAATCTTGTTGCAAGAGAAAATCTCTCAATGATATTTGAATGTCTTTTAGAATTGTATACGTATTTTACTACGATTAAAGAAGTAAATTCTATTCGGAAATTGAAAGAATTGGGACGACCATTTTTTGATAGACTTTGATTCGGCACAAGGCCTCTCTCTCTCTCTCGCTCTCTCTCTCTCTCTCTCTCTCTCTCTCAGGTTATACAAAGGAGCGATAGTTCTGATCTTCTCTCCCTCTCTCTCTCTTTCTATCTTTCTCTCTCTCTCTCTCTCTCTCTCATGTTACACAAAGGAGCGATAGTTTTGGTCTTCTCTCTCTCTCTCTCTCTCTCTCTCTCATGTTACACAAAGAAGCGATAGTTCTGGTCTTCTCTCTCTCTCTCTCTCTCATGTTACACAAAGAAGCGATAGTTCTGGTCTTCTCTCTCTCTCTCTCTCTCTCTCTCATGCCATACTAGAGAGTAATAGCCAGTGCTAGCTTAGGTCCCGGCGAGGAAAAACGCAAAGATTTTGCTCTCCATAAAAAGTGAAGTTAAAGGCAAACTGTAAATACACCAGAGTGACTGCAAAAGCAACCTGGAAAGGATTTAAAAGCGGATGCAAGCAACTAAAGAAGTGATAAAACTGTAAAAGGACTCGTGAGATATTTTGTGATAAATATTGAACATAACCAAAAAGAACAGACCATTATGTGTGGATGTGTTATGAAACATCTCAGCCTCAGGCTTTAATTTTTTTCAATATTTTAATATTTGTTGATGACACCAAGTTAGTGAGAATTTCCAGCTCCCTTTGTGTCCAGGAATAACATATATCAAAATAAAAACTCCATTGAAGAAATATGTGTTTTGAAATCGAATGATTTTGTGGTAGTCTAAAATAACAGTGTAACGAATTCTTTTGCAAAAATAGTAGAAATGTTATTCCAATCAATAACATTTCTACTGTTTTTGCAAAAGAATTCGTTACACTGTTATTTCAAATGACCACAAAGTCACTCGATTACAAAACCCAGATATTTCTTCAATGGAGTTTTTTAGGTGCTGGTTAGACCGGGCGAGTTTAGGAAGTGAAAATCTGTCCTAACAAGTATTCATAAACTTTGGACGCCTATATTTTGGAATGTAAAAGACAGTTTCATTTTAATTTGTTTAGTAGACGGAAAATCATTTTAGATGAGGGAAATTCAACCCCGTGGATTGGTTATTCAAAGGAGCAAGTGCTTACGCTGTCAACAAGACCACTCTCTCTCTCTCTCTCTCTCTCTCTCTCTGTCATGCAACTCTAAAAGTCTAAGTAGTAAAACTCAGTTTCAGAGTAATTCTAGAGAGTGGAAGACGTCGAATTTTGTGCTGCATAAAAGTGACGATATCCTTAAACCGTGTATTAATATGGCTTTCAAAACAAACTGATAAAGAAGTTGACAGTGCACACAAGGAGCTCAATATGCAATAATACGTCTTTGGAAAAGGATTCACGGGATATTTTCTGATAAAATGTAAGCACTGTTACAGGTAAGGGTGGTTAAGCAGAGCCATCATTCCTCCCTGGACTTGTGCTTGTCCAAGTGCTCAAGTAAACATAACAATTAACAGGTTCAGGATGAAACTCTGTAGTTACTTAACGCCGTACTTTCTCATCCCGACACAAATCAGTAATCATAAATAAATTTTACGAACAATTCTACGATGATTTCGACTCTACGTGAAGCTACCGGCCTTGTCAAACACTTGTCAGACACTTATATCACTCGTGATTAACTTTTTCTTACGGTCTTTGCATCAACCAACATCGAATTACGTCTTAACCTTATCTCTTATGTGAAATGTGTCAGCAATCTCTCTCTCTCTCTCTCTCTCTCTCTCTCTTTCTACCTCTTGTTGTGACGTCAGTTTTAATAGCCATAATCAATTAATCTCTCTCTCTCTCTCTCTCTCTCTCTCTTTCCCATCCTGACACAAATCAGTAATCATAAAGACATTTTACGAACAATTTTACAATAATTTCGACTCTACTTAAAGCCCCTAGTCTTATCAAACCCTTGTAACATCCCTAAATAACTTTTTTCTTACATCGCATCAACCAACATCTAAAAACGTCGTATTCGACGCATTAAAACCTGAACTCTTATGTGAAATGTGTCAGCAATCTCATCCCCACATCTCTCTCTCTCTCTCTCTCTCTCTCTCTCGTTTGACGCCAGTTTTAGTAGCCATCAATCAATCTCTCTCTCTCTCTTTCTCATCCTGACACAATTCAGCGATCGTAACCATATTTTACGAACAATTTTACGAACAATTTTACGATTATTTAGAATCTTCAAACCCTTATCAAACACTTAAATAACTCCTAAACCCCCCCACCCACCCTCTCTCTCTCTCTCTCTCTCTCTCTCTCTCTCTCTCGTTGTAAGGCCAGTATTAGTACCCATCAATCAATCAATCTCTCTCTCTCTCTCATGCTGACACAAATCAGCAATCGTAACCACATTCTACGAACAATTTTACGATTATTTAGAATTTTCAAACCCTTATCAAACACTTATATAACTCCTGAGTAACTTATAAAACACTTATACAACTCCTAACTAACATTTGAAAAACTTATATCACACCTAACTAACTTTTTCTTAAAGGTTCCGCGTCAACCAACGTCTAAAAACGTCGCATTCAACGTCCAACGTAATTCATAAAAATATATATATTTTATTCGCTTTACGGGGTCGGGAACACTATAGCCACCTATTATCGAAAAAAGATAACCAAATTCTTACGTCTTGATTAATAGCATTTTTAGATTTAGTTGCCGTTACCTATATTTTATATAATAGAAAACGAAGTATAAGAGAAAACGTACATTAACTCCTTTACGTATTTGAAGGCGTATTTTCGCCGTATTTCGACCAAAAAAGCATAATATGAAGGAAAATATCCTTCCAGAATCTGCATAAATCATTAAGGAACAATTCGGTAACGATTAAAAGCCGAATAAAGCGCGTTAATAAGGTTAAACAAAGTGAAAATAGCGTAATCTTTTTATTTCCATTTACGTCTTTGAAGGCGTATTTTCGCAGTATTTCGGACTAAAAAAGAATTATATGAAGACAAATATCCTCCAGAATCTACATAAATCATTAAGGGACAATTCTGTAACAATTAAAAGCTGAAAAAAGCGCGTTATAAAGTTAAACAATGCGAAACTATCGTTAAAATTACTATATCATTTACATCTTTGAAGGCATATTTTCTCCTTATTTCGAGCTAAAAAAAATACGTTAAATTAAGAGAAATACGCTTCAGAATCTACGTAAATTATTAATGATCAACACTATAGCAATTAGAAGCTGAAAAAACCCCGCGTTATAACATTAAAATAAGGCGAAATTAGCGTAAACTTACCATTTCCATTGACGTACCTAAGGCGTACTTTCTCATTATTCCGAGGTAAAAAAAAAAACGTTAAATTAAGATAAACACGCTTCCAGAATCTGCTTAGATTAATTCGGAACGAATTCTATGTCAATTAGAGCAGAAACAAGTCTGAAACATTATTATTTTCGCAGCATTTTTTACTAAAAAAAAAAGCATTATATTAAGGAAAATATGCTTCCAGAATCTGCAGAAATCATTAAGGAACAATTCTATAACGATTAAAATCACCATAAATCAATTTTGACAAAATTGCAGTTCGATCTTTTGAGAAATTCGTGTGCCTTCTTAGTTACCAAAAGATTCAGCACAGAAAGCCTTTAAAATGATTTATTTTACAATAAAATATGGTTATTAATTTGTTATAGAATTAGTATCTATTACTATAATTTTTGTTTATAAATCCTTTAAAAATAAAAGTATACAAAATTTTTAGATTTTCAAACATAAAAGACAATAAGTAATTTTTTGAGAATTCCCAGTAGACGACAGCTTGCAGACAGATATTTATAAGGTAAACGAACTTAAAATAAAAATATGACAATGAGATGAAAATTTTGAAATTATATAAAATATATAATATTTTCATATAAATAAATGAATTTTTGTTAACTTTAGGTTTAATATGGATTAGACTGATGGATTTTGGGTGGATTTTGGGATCAAATTATCATGTATCAAAAGCCTTTAAGTTGCGTGAATTGTTAAGTTGCTATGAGTTATTTTATAAATATATTTTATAAATAGTTAAAATGACTTTCGTTAATTACTCTTAATAGCTAATGAGACTTAGATAAATTATTAATTCATATTTAATATTAAACAGAGAGATATTTTACAAATAATGCTTTAAATTATTGATAATATTCTACATAATTACAAGATACTACCATAACTTTAAAAATCATTATTTGAAGTAAACATTTTAAATGGTGTGGTCCTGACTCATTTGTTGGCCTACAGATATGATTTTATAGATATTTAGTGCCAGTTTATTCCCAAATTGAATAAATTCTCTACGTGACGAATTCAATGCTATTTTATACCAGTTTCCCATTCAATGACGTCTTGGTAATATTTTACAAGAAGACTCGAAGAAATCTCCAAAAATATAAAGATTTTATTGTAAAATCTCAATTTTAAAGATACGTTATTTATTAATACATTATGCGGTTTGATTTGTTATTATAAAATGTTTAGTTATTGAATTCTAAAATATGATTTGATGTTTTACTTTAAATTTTCTGTCAAGTTTCAAAGATTGCCTGACTGTCTATTTTACCAAACTGTAAATGGAAAATACCTTTTAAATTTCTTGCTTTTATCCAAAACGCTCCATTACTAATGGATTTTTTTGTCATTAAACATAAGATTTAAGTATTTATTTTTATATTTAATTCAATTTTTTAAATTTATATTTTTATATAACAATTAAAGATGGTTATACAATAGTTACATACTAAAACTAGCCCAAAGTTCAATAGTTGCTTTATGATGATTTTAAAATCGATTTATTTTAGAGTTTTTAGCCTAAATGAAGAATAATATTTAATACCAAAGAAAATAAGAACAATTTTCCAATATATATCTCATAATAAATAATTAAAATTTTCCGTCATTTACGTAAAATCGAAGGTTAAATGTTTGTGTAAACGAAAAAAATTTTCAGTTAGTATTAATAAGTCGATTTTTGTTACTATAGTTACCAAAGCATTTAGAGCAGGAAGCCTTTAAAAATTATTTATTTTACAATAAAAAATTGTTGGATTTGTTGATAAATTAGTATTTGAAAGTTTTTCGAATAGAAGTATCTCTTAATAATAAAAAATAAAGTATTTTTGGATTTTAATTCATAAGGGACAATAGTCCTTTATTGAAAATTCCTAGCAGACGACACAGAATAGACGATGCTTTTTGAGGTAAACGAGCCTATGATAAAAATACGTCAATGAAATGAAATTTCGAGATTATATAAAATATATATTTTTCCATATAAATATAGTATCTCTGCTATATTCTAAATTTAATGTGGATTACACTGAAAGATTTAAACTTTAAATTATTATATATCAAAAGGGTTGGAGTTATGTGATTTGTTGAAGCTGCCATTAATTATTTTTATGAAATTTATCAAGGATTTTCGTAGATTCCACAAATCACTTTTGATAGCTAATGAGTCCTCATTAATTTCATATTTCATATTCTATATTAAATAGAGATATATTTCACGAATAAAACTTTAAATCATGGATAATATTCTACATAATTTCAAGATACTGCCATAACTTTAAAAATCATTATTTGACGTATATATTTTAAATGGTGTAGTGCTGATTCATTTGCGGGCCTGAAAATTTGATTTAATGAGTATTTAGTACAAATTTATCCCCAAATTGAATAAATGTTCTACGTGACGAATTCAATGCTATTTTATTCCAGTTTCCCATTCAATGACGTCTGGAAAATATTTTACAAGAAGACTCGAAGAATCTCGCAAAAATATAAAGATTTTACTATAAAATCTCAATTTTAAAGGTACATTATTTATTAATACTTTATTTAATTTGATGTGATATTCATAAATTGTTTATTTATTGAATTTTAAAATATGATTTGAGGTTTTGTTTTAAATTTCCTGTCAAGTTTCAAAGATTGCCTGACCGTCTATTTTACCAAACTGTAAAGGGAAAATACCTTTTAAAATTCTTGCTTTTATCCAAAACTCTCCATTAATGATAACTTTTGATATCATCAACCATAAGATTTTAGTATTTTTATTTTATTTAATTCATTATATTTAAATATATATTTTTATATAATAATTAATAATGGTTACACAATAGTTACACATTGAAAATAGCCCAAAGTTTAATAGTTGCTTTATGATGATTTTAAAATCGATTTATTTTAGAGTTTTTAGCCAAAATGAAGAATAATATTTAATACCAAAGAAAATAAGAATGATTTTCCAATATATATCTCATATTAAATCATTATAATTGTCCGTCATTTACGTAAGGATCGAAGGTTAAATGTTTGTGTAAACGAAAAAATTTTCAGTTAGTATTAATAAGTCGATTTTTGTTACTATAGTTACCAAAGCATTTAGAGCAGGAAGCCTTTAAAAATTATTTATTTTACAATAAAAAATTGTTGGATTTGTTGATAAGTTAGTATTTGAAAGCTTTTTTAATAGAAGTATCTCTTAATAATAAAAAATAAAGTATTTTTGGATTTTAATTCATAAGGGACAATAGTCCTTTATTGAAAATTCCTAGCAGACGACACAGAATAGAGATGCTTTTTGAGGTAAACGAGCCTATGATAAAAATACGTCAATGAAATGAAATTTTGAGATTATATAAAATATATATTTTTCCATATAAATATAGTATCTCTGCTATATTCTAGATTTAATGTGGATTACACTGAAAGATTTAAGCTTTAAATTATTATATATCAAAAGGGTTGGAGTTATGTGATTTGTTAAAGCTGCCACTAATTATTTTATACATAATTTATCAAGGATTTTCGTAGATTCCACAAATCACCTTTGATAGCTAATGAGTACTCATTGATTTCATATTTCATATTCTATATTAAACAGAGAGATATTTCATGAATAAAACTTTAAATCATGGATAATATTCTACATAATTTCTAGGTACTGCCATAACTTTAAAAATCATTATTTGAAGTATATATTTTAAATGGTGTAGTGCTGATTCATTTGCGGGCCTGAAAATTTGATTTAATGAGTATTTAGTACAAATTTATCCCCAAATTGAATAAATATTCTACGTGACGAATTCAATGCTATTTTATACCAGTTTCCCATTCAATGACGTCTTGGAAATATTTTACAAAAAGACCTAAAGAAATCTCGCAAAAATATAAAGATTTTACCATAAAATCCCAGTTTTAAAGGTGTGATATTTATTAATACTTTATATTATTTGATTAATTACTAATGAAATGTTTAGTTATTGAATTTTTAAATATGATTTGATGTTTAACTTTAAATTTTCTGTCAAGTTTCAAAGATTACCCGACTGTCTATTTTACCAAACTCTAAAGGGAAAATACCTTTTAAAATTCTTATCTTTATCCAAAACTCTCCTTTATTAATAGCTTTTAGTATTATTGAATATGATATTCTTATACTTTTATCATATTTTATTTGGTTAATTTAAATAACTATTTTTTATATATCAGTTAGTAATAATTATACAATAGTTACACACAGAAAATATCCCGAAGTCCAATAGTTGCTCTATGATGATTTTAAAATAGATTTATTTAGAGTTTTTAGCCAAAATTAAGAATATTATTTGACACCAAAGAAAATAAGAATTATTCTGAAATATAAATCTTACGTCAAATTGTTAAGATTCGTTGTTATTTGCGTAAAATCGAAGGTTCAATGTTTACGTAAACAAATAAGTTGTCAGTTATTATTATTTGTTTGTTTTTATTTTTTTTTTTGTTATTTTAGTTACTTAAAGTGCCAATAGGAGGCTATAGCGTCGCTGACCCCGTAAATTTCTTAAATCTGACGAACCTAAAGTTAATTACGAAGAGTATCAATCTTAAATACAAGATGAATACCTTATTTAGCGTAAATATTAAATATGATAATGAAATCATTCAAAATTTATATGGAAATGATTCAGATACGAGCGTAGGGAGGATTTTTTTTAGGTTCGTTGTCGCTAAGTTCTGATGTAAACAATGCTGTCATTTTACTTGAGTTTACCATATTATAGTTTTCTTTGATTTGAAATTCGAATAAAAAATAATTATTGTTTTACCGCAAAAACTAAATTTCAAATATGTTTTACATTCCTTTAATTACTTATCTAGTACGAAAAAAATATATTCTGGCAAATAAACATGTTAAATATAGATATATGCAAATATATGGGATACAAGACGAAGGTAAATAGAAGAGGAACCAATATACTGAAGAGAAACAGAAGAAGAGGGCTTAATCGTCCGCTAAAATAAGTATAGAATGTTTATGCCTCTTTCTTAACTTAATTTATGAAGTTTATTAGTCATTAATTGGCCATAAACTTTATTATAATTGTTATTTATCGTCAATATTTCAAACTCGAAAGCTAAGAAGAACGTGGTCCCACAGCAAAATGGGTGGTAGCTTTCTAACATTTTCGAGTGGTTCTAGCAAGTTCGCGCGCTTTTACGGTTAAATACTTTAAATTTGTCAATTTATTATTAATTATTGTTTTATTATTTGCAACAAAATAGATCGGAATGTCTTAATTATCTTCGGATTTTCATTTGATTCTCTCTACCTTTGTACGACAACCTGTGAGTGGTAGGATATCATAGGGGGGGCAATCTTTCTAAAGTTGAGATGAATTTAGTGTGTTCGCTCGCGCGTACGGTTAAATAAACTTAAGAATTATGATTATTATCAATTATTCGCTATAAATATTATAATTTGTCAAGTTTGAATGTCTTAATTATCTCTTGATTTCCTTATTTATTTTTATTTACTTTCAAAAAGTGTTTTCCCCCGCGTCTTCTCCCGTTGCCTAGCAACCATCTTCCCCACGTGACGTCACGCCTTGCTTTGAAAGTGTCTGATCCGCTGCCTGAGCGACGAATTTCCGTTGTTATTTGCTGCTATTTCGCAGAAAAAACAATCTTCATCAACCACCAAGTGTTTATAAATATGGCGGGATTAAATAAACACAATGAAAATGCGATAAAAAGGACGATTTTAGGTGATATGAGGCATAAAACCGCCGCGTTCGAGGAGACGGGAGGAAGACATGGCCGTTCTGCCTTGGACGTGTTTACGCTAAAATTCTTCGTGGAAGGAAATTTTGAAGTGAATGAAGGATACAATTTGAATATAATTACACCGGAATGAACCACTGACGTTAATAATTACGGCAGGTATGGAATTAACGTCCAGTTTGCGTTTTAATGTTAATAATATTAAGTTTTTGGGTTCGTGGTTAAGGAGACAATGGCCGATGTCAACGTGGCGTATTTGAGCCAAAGCTTGCAGTGAGTAGTGTTGCTTGATGAGTCATGCCCTCCAGAGCCTTTTGACCCAGTCAATGTCCTTTGCATCGAGTCGTCATGCCCGCCAGAACCTAATGCTAAATTAGTGTCCAAGGATTAATGGTGCTGGTAACAAATATGGTACGTCAGAGGTGACGGAGACGCGTGTATTTTCTTTATTCCTTCGTTTATCTGCTCGTTTTTCTTATCTGTTCTGCCCTCCTAATTCAGTTGAGGCGACACGGTGCCCATTAATGGAAAGGTTAGGCTATTCCAGAGATACTTTAGGCTGGCTACTGCAGACTTTCAGTGCCATGTTTCAGACGTCTCCATCTAATTGATATGTTTATCCACAGTCTTGTTTTATTTTTATTTTTTTTGTGTAGTTTAAGTCGTTTTAGTTTCCTGTTTAATTTGATAGTGGCGTCAATAACCTAGATGCTGCGAAACTAATCTTAGTGCATGTTGCCCATTAGTTGAAAGGATAGGCCATGATATGTTGCCCGCCAGTGCAACATATCATGGCCTAAATATGTTGCCCATCAGTGGTGCGTTGCTTGTTAGTGGGAATTCCTGGGAATTTTAGGGTGTAGCACATTGCCTGTTAGTATGAATTAGTGGGAAGTTTAAGGTGGACACATGGCCTGTTCAGTGAGAATTAATGGGAAGGTTAGGCTGACACACGATGCCCGCCGGTGGGAAGGTTAAGCTGTGATGTGTTGCTTGTTAGTGGGAATTAGTGGAAAGGATAGGCTTTGATACGTTGCCCATTAGTGGGAAGGTTAGGCTGTGATACATTGGTGAATCACATTGCTACCAAGGGCTGATGATGCCTTAAACATCCCCGAATGGCATATTGAAATACCTTCACTCGCCCAATCATATTGGCTTGGAACTCCCTTGTGATAATTGGCCAGCATCCAAGCCTCAAGGATTCTGTAACTTAACCAGCAGTAGTGCGGATCATTCTTGCCCTTGAGAATCTCTGTAGGTGCATCGTAAGATTTGGGATGCCAGGTCCCTTGATGCCACATAGCCTCCGTACTGTGTTGTCCACAACAGTCATGGGTTCTTGATACCACATTAGCCCCTCTCTACCATGTTGTCCACAACATTCTTAGGTTCTCGATGCCACATAACCTCCGTACAAGTTGTTCACAACAGTCTTTGGTTCTTGATGCCACATAGCCCCTGTGCTGGGTAGTTCAGTCTTGGGTCCTTGATGCCACATAACCTCTGTACCATGTTGTCCACAGCAGTCTTGGGCTCTTAATGCCACATAACCCCTCTGTACTATGTTTTCCACAACAGTCTTGGATTTTTTTGTGCCACATAGCCCTCATATCATGTTCATAGTCTCTCATCCAGCTGCTGCTGTTTGGAGGTAGGTATATTCAAGCACCCTTTTCTAAAATTTATATAATTTAATGTTGATTATGCATATTCAGCAATGTTTGTGATATGTACTGTACTTAGATCTCTATGTTGCCATATAATGCACACTGTATAGAGACATTTCTCACTCCATCTCCCTTTGTTTAAGTTAGCAATTGGGAATGCTGAACAGGTGTGTTATTTTCTCTCTCGTTCAAAAAGTTTTCATTAAGTGAAAGTTTCCAAGTGTATTTAAAAAAATTATATGTTTTTTAACTAGTTTTAAAGTTTGATCCTTGCTATGTTTCTATGATCAAAAAACAATTTACAAATGATTTGAACTTTGCTGGTAAGGGTTGAATCTTTTGTAGCATTCAGTTGTAAATATAATTTTATTTGTGAATTTAGTAAGTGCGTTTATGAGTTAGGTGAAATGTGAAATAGACTCCCCTACTGTAAGTATGCGCGTTGTCTTAACTGACATTCTGGCAGATATAGAGAGCTTGTACTTGTAGTTTTATGGACCTGTATATGAATTAGGTGTCATTATTTTTTCTGTTTTGGTGAAATATGTTTGGTGAACGTCATTTTAATACTGTTTTTGCTTTCAGAAGTGAGAAAGTATCCCGCAGCTGCATTCAGAGTTGCTGTAGTACTTCTCACCAATAAAACTCCATCTTGCGGATGTGTTGGACCCGTGGAGCCTTTCTAGGGAGCGTGTTACTGCCAGCTAGACTATAGTAAGTAACTAGATTGCTACAGCAATAAGCTGAAGCCTTATACTAATAATTTATTTGAATATTATGCACATTGGACAGTCCAATTCCATGTGACAGAACAACCCTACCTAAACAGTCAGCTAACTGGAATCTAAGCATACATGTACATAGAAGAGTAATGATCCTATCTTTTTCCTGTTATTTAGATTTTGATGGCCTTCAAGTCCTCCTTAATCTTAGTACAGTACCTTACCGTGACAATCTTGCCACTAAGAAACCATACTTTAAAGTTTTTTCTTTTTTACAATATCTTAACAATGCTTATTTTACAATAACCACGAAAGATTCTTAAATCAGAATGCAGAGACCCACTCTTAATGAATAACATAAAAAATTAAGCATCTCCTTCATCAAGGAAGGAAATGTCCGCAGTATTTTATACAGTAAGTGCAAACATACAATGTTGAGAGTTCTTCCAATCCTTGAGAACTGTGCTAAGTAAAAATGTATGCTACCCGTCCTCAAATGGTTCAGTGATGGTGTCCATGTCTAGCTGATGGCAAAATGCAACCAACTTTTTCGTGTTACTTCATCATTAATGACTTGAAATTCAGACTTCCAGAGAATATTATGGTGTTCAGTAGAAAGGAGTAATAGAAGGTTAAGGGAAATACAGAAAGAATAGAGGACTTATTAAAAAAAAAGTAAATTAACAAATTAATAGTTAATTGTTATTTTGTGTACATTCATCTTTTTATTGATCTGGGTTCACATCCACTTGGCTTTCTGTCCTAACTGACATTCAGGCAGATATAGAGAGCTTGTACTTGTAGTTTTATGGGCCTGTATATGAATTAGGTGTCATTATTTTTTCTGTTTTGGTGAAATGTGTTTGGTGAACTTCATTTAATACAATTTTTGCTTTCAGAAGTGAGAAAAGATCCCACGGTTGCATTCAGAATTGGTGCAGTACTTCGCACCAATAAAACTCCATCTTGCGGATTTGTTGGACCTGTGGAGCCTTTCTAAGGAGCGTGTTACTGCCAACAAGGCTATAGTAAGTAACTAGATTGCTACAGCAATCAGGTGAGGCCTTATACTAATAATTCATTTGAATATTATGCACATTGGACAGTCCAATTCCATGTAACAGCACAACCCTACCCAACCAATCAGCTAACTGGAATCTAAGCATACATGTACATAGAAGAGTAATAATCCTATCTTTTTCTGTTATTTAGATTTTGATGGCCTTCATATCCTCCTTAAACTTAATACAGCGTCTTATCCTAACAATCTTGCCACTAAGGAATCTCATTTTTAAGTTTTTTTTTACAATATATCTTAAAATACTTATTTTACGATAACCACAAAAGATCCTTAAATCAAAATGCATTGGCTCACTCTTATTTTATAACAAAAAATGACATATCTCCTTCATCAAGAAGCAAATGTCCACAGTACTTTTATACAGTAAATGCAAACGTACAATGTAGAGAGTTCTTCCAATCCTTGAGAACTGTTATTCTAAAAGTGTATGCTGCCAATCCACAAGGGTTAAATGATGATGGCCATGTATTTTTGTGCTTTTTCTTTTCTAAACTGCGAGCAACTTGCAACCAACTTTTTGGTGTTATTATTATTATTATAATTTGGCAGCAGACCCTCTTTTAAACAGGTTCTATTGAATATTATTGCTGCTTCAGCTGCATTTATTTTGTAGAAGACTTTTTCTATTTTCCTTATTGCGGACTTCTCTTCAGTGAAATGACAAATATAGGCGAGCTGTTAGCACGCACCTCCACTGAAGAGAAGTCCGCAATAAGGAAAATAGAAAAAGTCTTCTACAAAATAAATGCAGCTGAAGCAGCAATAATATTCAATAGAACCTATTATTATTATTATTATTATTATTGTTATTATTATTATTATTATTATTATTATTATTATTATTATTATTATTATTATTATTATTATTATCCAAAAGATGAACCATATTCCATGGAACAAGTCCACAGGTGCCATAGACTTGAAATTCAGGCGTCCAAAGAATATTATGTTCAGTAGAAAGAAGTAATAGAAGCTAAATGGAAATGCAGAAAGAATAGATAACTTATTAAAAAGAATAAAGTAACAAGTTAATAGTTGTTACTTTTGTGCACATTCATCTTTTTATTGAATTGGATTCTAAATTTAACCAAAATTGCTCTCTTACTTTTGTTCAGATATGGGCATGATGAAATGAATGGCCTTTCTATTTCCAAGTGAGTGGTTGCCTAGTGTGAAAAATAGTATTAAAGAAAAATCTATTGCTTAATTAAACTTCAGCTTTGAGATTTGAATGCGCAAAAGGAAGGTGTTGAACATATTGAAAACCTTTTTTTGAATTACAGATCTCCATCCATGAAGAACCAGGTGGACAAAAATATCTCAAAGACGTTTTTATTTTCAAGACTGAAGTTTTTCAACCTCAATCAAGTGGACACAGTTTCCTCTGAAAACTCTCCAGACTAGGGACAACTGCAGGGACTTCTTCTAATGTTGTTTGCTGTGAAGTTGAACATAAGAATGTGTATGGCATAAAAGCTTTTATTTAGAATTATGCATCAACTAGAAATGATTTTGACATTACCCAAAGAAAGGTTGAAATGAGGGTTCCAAAGCGTTGAGATACTTACACCAGTGGGTCCCTTTCTACTTTCATTTTCATTAAATTCAACAGATGTGCTCCTGTACTAGAAGTAATGGAAATACAAAATTCATTCCATTTATTGGCAACTAGTCTATTCAGTTTGGCTTAGGACCCAAGTTTAAAATTTCATATCAGAGTGGAAAGGATTTATAGTAAATTTTGCAGTCTCTTAAAAAAGTTTCAATATGCTGAGTTAAGTTTTGTCCTGCACTCAACTCTCAAAAACAAACGTATCTTTAGTGGTTCTCCAACTTTCAATACAACAGTATTGGAAACAAATGTCCAATCTTAATTTCCTATTAATCCAGTTTTTATATTTTGAAGGAGTTGCAACATATTAAGTGAGGTCTAATCTAGTGCGAGTTAATGTCAACTCAGTGGTTTAATTCAGCTATTCATATTAGTAATACTAAATATTTAAGCCACTGATTTAATTCCTTTAGTGTATGATTTGAACAGGGTGGTCTACTTAACTTGATACTCATTCTTGTTGAAATTACTTACATCAATTGATTTACAAACATAATTTAATATTGAATAAACCTGTTTCCTGTAAATGCTAGATGTCATCATATATCCTACACGTTTGTCACTAATTACAGATATTTATTTGATGTAAAATTGGCATTCATTATGTTATATAGTGATCATTCTAATTTTCTAACAAGGTTGATGGTTTTAAGCATTTAATATTTTGTGGTTTGGTTTATCATTATCTCTACATTTTGCTGCTGTTGACAAATAATATGAAAGTCATTTTTTTTGGCAGCTATTTGCCAAATAGCAGTCTTGACCTGCTGCTGTACTTGACCTAAAACTGTTTGAGGTCACATGGCATGTTCAGTTTAGTTTCTGTTCAGCTTGACATGCAAACCTACAAATAAGTATATTCATATTCTCATTTAACTCCAGTTAAAATGTGTGGTGGTATGTGGCTTTTTCTTGTCTCACTCTCAACCTGTAAAACATTCCTGCCTTCTTCACTCCCTTGGCAAATTGCAAGTTGCCATTTTTGTAGTCTATATTTTGTATTTACTTGGTCTTTGATGGTTATCAAGTTGTCTGTAGAATAATTGACCTCATTTTGTGGGATTTTGTTCCTACTAGGTGTATGGTCATGTAGAATACTAATTGTTGTACTTGGGACAATTGCGTGGGTAAGAAAGTTTGTACATGTGAATATGAATTAAAAGTCCTCAGCTTTTCCATTTTTTGTGTGTATGTGGGTGTGCAAGTTTCTTTTCCTTTAACTGCTTCATGAAGCCGCCTGCTCTTCTGGTGCCCCTAGATCAGTGGTTCTCAACCTGGGGAACACCAGCAATTTCCAGGGGAGGTGCGAGCCCTAGGGAAAATATAAAAATTCTCTAATTATATTTGTTATTCCCTTAACAAGAGTGAGGAACTAATATTCTGAAGTTTATCAAAAAAATGCAAACCTGTCTCCTTATAACGTTAGTTTTCTGTAGTCTACTACTCTAGTTAGACTCGTTTGGCTTACCATGTTTTGTAATTATTTGCCTCCCTCCCTCCCTGTCCCTCGAAACCCCTTCTCTCTCTTTTTTCATATTCCTTTAAATCTGGGAGGGAATTTTACTCATAGATGCAAGGGGGGCCCATGGAGGGAAGGACCACCTCTTAGAAGGGGCTTGGTAATAAAAAGGCTGAGATCAACAGTAGGAGGCTAATCAATTCTATTGCTATTGACCCTTTTTTTTTTCTAAGGTGAAGACAGGTCAGAGTGATCAGGGTTGATTTTTTGAGGCTCAATCCAACTTGTCCAACAGGTCTCTCATTTGTATGTTAGAGTTTCTATTGAATATGCTCTTTTATGTCATAACTTTTGATGTAATGCCTTCGATTTGGTAAGTGGTGGTATTTTTTTCCTCTTTGCATCTTTTTAACTTCTTGGATAACTTTCTAGCTGGGTGCTTTGTCCTTAAAAATCTAGTAGCTTATGTAGCCTATGTAGGCTTAATTCTTGTCTCCCAAGTCTTCAGGTGGTAGATCAGGTTTGGCCAAGGCTATTGGTTTCTATGGGATACTGTTAACATTGATGGTTGATTCGTATTGCTAATTTCAAGACATTGCCTACGATGCATTTGAGGTGAAACCTGAATTAAAATCCACAATCTCCTGGATTTCACTGAGTGTTTTTTATGACTTAAACTATGCCTAAACATATCCAAAACAGTGTCTTAAGAATGACTCTTTGCTTGTGAGTCTACTCAGTCAAGTTAACAAAAATTCAGACGTCCTTAGTGACTGTTAGTACTGTATATGGCGAGAAGTAAGGGAACCTACTTAGTGCAATCCGGTTTTGGCAATTGGATTGCTGTAGTAATAGATGAACACCCTCTTTACCCTTTTTTACGACTTGCTGTCATGCAAATAAACTTCCACAAGACAGTTACCCTCTTGTACTGTTTTGTATGGAATCTATGCCCCTTTTTTCTCACTATCTTATTCATTTGAACAGTCTTTTGGCCAGTTTTCTTCTTAATGTTTTTTTTAGGTCCTTTTTCTGATATTTTTTTGTGCTTAGATGCCATATACATAAGGTAACATAAAACTTATATTTTCCTGTTTCATTACCAAATCTTATCTAATTGCACTAAGTTGTCACAGTTGAAACTTATTCAAAAAGTGGCAGAAAAAATACAGCACTTGCTACACTACCAGAGTACTTGGAGAAATTTTGGTTCACTGACACCTTTCTCCCTATTATCAGGTTGTAGATTTCTTGTGCTGTTATGTATTTTTCCTTCTTGACGTTGAATTTCCTTCAGAAATTGTGTACAATGAAGTGGGTACCGTTTGCAGAATGCCCTATGTAGCCCATAAAAGATAGAGCTAAAGACTCTCTGCAGCAGGTCCTTTGGTCCCTAGCTGTGTTGCAGAAAGCAACACAGCTCTGCATCCAATCCATTTGGTCTTCCTGTCTAGCTGTCATAGTTTCTTCAACTATTTTACCTTGTTGAAACCCACATTCAGGATGAGGGAGGTCAGACTGTTGTATGAACTTGGATGGTTGATTCCCATTTTCAATTTCTAGGATGCATTTGAGGTGAAACCTGCATATACAGACGTTCCTCTACTTACAAACGAGTTACATTCCGAATGGCTATGCTTGTCTTGATTTGTTCATAAGTCCAACTTGATATACGTAGTCAATACATAAAGTATTACAATATTTATGGTTTTTCATACTAAAACACAGTACGAGTACTGCTACTGAATTGTACAGAGTATTTTATTAATACATATGATAATGTAAAACCTATATAGATTAATTACTTTAGGCAAATTATGATAATACAGTAAATTACAGTTTTAATTTACAATCACAGTTGTTCGTATCTCCGAAAGCTCGTAAGTACAGTTGAGGAGCGTCTGTATATGGCAATAAGTAAGGGGACCTACTTATATGCAGTCCCATTTGGGCAATTTGGAGTCCTGTAGTAATAGATGAAGACCCTTTTTACCATTTTTTACTACTTGTTGTCATGCAAATAAACTACCAGAAGACAGTTTCCCTCCTATGCTGTTTCATATGAAATTTATGCACCTTTTTTCTCTGTCTTATTCGTTTAAACAGTCTTTGGATGTGCTTTGTAGTACAGGGCTTCTTTCTCTCATGCTGAGAGATTCATGCAAACAATTCTCATTTGTTTTTCACCTGTCACTGAAAACAGATCCTTTAGATGGGCCCTGAGATGGAAATTGTCACGTAGTAGTCCCTAAAAACTGCATTTTAGTAATACAGTAGTAATAATTATAATACTAATTTCCCTCCCTCTCTCTCTCTTTCTCTTCTAGCTGAAAGAAATTGTAAAATCACACTCAAGTGACTGTGATGTTGGTTGTCCTCTGTGGACGAGATGAAAGTTTACATATATACAGTAATTCTTGTATCAAGAAAATGTGTAAAATGATTCAGATTTTTATATTTTTTTATTACATTTAAGGTTATGTGACTGCAATATTTATGGGTTTGTAAAAATTGTGAAAGTGCTACATTTGACTTTTTTTTTTAAATAAAATTTCTTGTGTTTTATTTTTGATAATGTTATAGATTTTGGTAATGTTATAGATGTTGCTCTCTCTCTCTCTCTCTGTCTCTCTCCCAGAACAAACCTGTTATCTGAAGAAAAGCCTTTATTGTCATTTTCAAGCAGAGACCAAGTTCGTGGATGTTGTATGTAGATGCGGACCAGTCATTTATGTTGTATATAAGGACAGACCAATCATGGAGAAAATCTAATCTTATACAGAAGTGGGAGAGATGTCTTGCGAAGGAGGTGTGACTCTCATTCCTTTACCCCAGTGGTCCTTGACCACCTTTGGCAGTGACCCAAAATCTTGTCCAAATTAACCAGTGCGACCCATGCCCTCGTAAACTCTTTTTTTATGTAATTATGCGATTTCCTCTCAAAGGTTCTATGTCCATAATGTTCTGCTTAGATATTAATGAAGTATGTATTCTTAATACAATATTTTCTTTAATAATAATTATAAGAGTATTAGGGAATAAGTCCATAAAGTTCTAACCCTAGGGGACCCATTGAAATGGTTTGGTGACCTAACTTTGGGTCGCGCCCCTGGGGTTAAGAACAACTGCTTTACCCCCCTACAGTGTCCTCACTTGTGTGTTTTTGCTCATATCTTCAGTTTTGTTCCCATTTTATCCCCACTTGTGTTTTGCATAATTAACTCCCAGTGAACAGTCTTGGGTAGTTCAGAGTACTCAATCGTTTTGTCTCCTTTCATGTCCACAGTATATTTTCATCCTCAGGTGTTCTTGTTAATTGCCTCTATTGTTCTTGGAATTTGGTTGTTTTAGCAGCCAGTTGTTTTACATCTTTTTCTGTTCCTCATCAGTTCTGTGTGAAGTCTTGTTGCCAAACATGTAAGAAAGTCATACAGTTGTGTGTATACCTCAGCCTGAGATATAAATGCCAATTAATATTTGCGAGTTGTTTATGAATATGCCTGCTCTTCAGAAGTTATATTTTCATTTGTTATATTTTCATTTCAACTCCTATATCTGCACAGCCTTCTGCCTCTCTCTCCTCTTCTACTCTTGCTTCTTACCTGGCCTATTGCATCAGTTATTCACATCCAACGATGTCATTATCTTCATTGGACTTCACCTCTTACCCATCACCTTCCTGCCCAGGTAGATCATTGGTTCCCATGAGGCCATTGTTTGTACTTCATACAAATACATCAAAACATTTGATTTATGTAAAGGTCCTTTGTCTCTCCCTTCTCTTGTTGGTGCAAGATCACGTCGTCAGCTTGAGAGAGAAGTTTCAAATAGGGTGGGGTTGCAGGAAAGGTGAACAGCATCCCCAGTGAAGAGTCGTCCATAGCTCCCATGTAAGCCTGGGATTTTCGTAGCAATATTTAGCGTAGTCATTCTGCCCTTAAGATGCATAAGTAACAAATCATATAAATGCAATGATTTGAACAAATGAAATGAATGTTCGAAAGTTTGTTATTGTATTTTGTATACATGCTTGTATTGTGTGGTTATTTGGATTGATACAATTGTAGATATGCAGTCTTGTGCAGTTATGGTAACATTAATGTGGTGTTTGTTAATTTTATACCAAGCGTTGATCGTTTCTAACTCTGTCACTTTTCATGACCTATTTTGTGATAGCTGTCATCGGTGCAGTTTTTGTTTTTCTGGTGAAGAGATCAAACCTGATGTGTCCTTTTGAAAGTCTCCTGCCGGCTGGATCCTCCCCCAAATGGTACTAACTCATATCTACATCCCAGCCATCAAATACACCACCTATTTCAGGTTTTCCCTTGTTTTCACATGTTATTCCATTCATTTTGCCATCAGATCATCCATCTCTAACCTTTAGACATATCCAGATTAGAAGTTTTGACCTTTCTGTGTATTCAAGTACACTTGGCATCCCATCTCAATCACTTCGTAGTCCCCAGATGGTCTGGTTAAGCTAAATGATAAATTCATAATCCACATTGGAAGGTGGTAAGGCTTCACCTCAGATTTTAGACTTATGCTAGAATATTTCTTCATTTTCAAGACTCATACTTATGCCGCCCTGATAACTGTAGATGTCACCCAAGAATCTTTTATTTTCATTGTAACATATGCCATCTGCTTAGGTTTTTTTCATCGGTCTTGTTTTAGCCGTTGTTCACCGTACCCATCTGCAGTCTCTCTTGTAATTATTGGATGCCATCACGTGTGGTTACATTGTACACTTAAAGTCTTCCTTTTTAAACTTGCCATACCTGCTTCTTTCCCTGACTTTCATTTTGTCTAAATTTTGTACATAAAGTGGCTTCTTGGAAATGACATCATCATTTGTGCCAAGTTTCATATGAGCAGCGTCCTTTCATCCCCCTAGATGCACCCACATTTTAGCCTTTACTTAACATTCGTTCTCACTCCTGTCTCCAGTCTTGCTCTCCAACCAGTCCAACTTCCTCCTTTCACTCCCTCAGGCCCTGAATGAATGGGAGTGCTTGGCTTTAAAGCCAGATTTACGTCATATGATAACTTATTCTGATTGCAGAGTTGCCTTGCAATGTACAGTGCATTGTTTTCAGTGTTTGAACCATAATGGAGGTCCCTGTTTCTTATCGGTGAGGCATTCTAAATCGTTCATGAAGTGCTGAGTTTATACTGCTGTAATTTCCACTGTCCTGGTGTTTATTTTCCACTTTGTAGACTGGCAATACCCCTCTTGCTTAACCAGTCTTCCTCCTGACCATGAACAGTTGGTTTTCATCTGCGTAGCTAAATCTGCTTCCTTTATTTTGTCCTTTCGACCTGCTTGCATTTACTAGGTTTGTACATCGGCATTTATTGCTTCCAATACTATGCATACCATTTTAGGCCTTAGTTTTGGTTTATTTTGTTGGCTGATCTTGAGTATGTATGGCCTTCCGTGATCGCATGTTACAACTTTTCAGTTTAATCTCCCATAATTTCCATTCGTACACATTTCTGATTACTTCATCCATTTCATCCATCCATCCACGAATATTCTTTGGTGCCTGCCTGCCTCAATTTCATTCTATCTTGTCTCATGAATAACAGGTTCGACCGTACGCTTGACTAACTTCATCCAATAATTATTTGCTAGTGGCACTCACAACCTCTTAGATATTGTTGTACCTTAACTCCATTTATGACCCAATAAAGTTCAGCCACCGTAAATATTTGTATGACTAAATCTGTAATGTGTCAACTTTCTTGTGAAACTCGTAGCTCACCCAGCACTGCGGTTGTGGAAGTCTGATATTCCTTTTCCTTTGTGTCAAAGACATTCCTCTCTCTTTTGAATTCAGGTTTAGCCTAAACTCCTTAACTTCTGACATGTGCTGTATCCTCTCTTCATCCTTTACAGAGCTTTCCTAGAGTCTGTGACTTCTGCTCGGCTGTTAATATTTGGGTCTTGGGTCTTAAGATTTTCCTGGATGTGCCCCTGTAGGGATCATTTCAGTGGTTTGACTTTAATATACATATGTTTTTAAAGGCAGCTGTACTCCACCTCCTTTGAACTTGTCCCAGTTCCTTTGCCAGAATTCTTAGAAAATCATTTTGTTTCATTCAGATGACTTCTGGGGTTTTGTCAACAGCATACTTAGCATCCATGGCGATCCAACGTCATCATCATCTTTGTTGTGATTGGTTTATCAAGTCATTCGTCTGTCATATTGCTTGTTGGAGTCCAGGTGTGTCGTATGGCCTGTCCACACTAACGGGCATGCCCATGGGGCACTTTCACCTGTTTATATTTTCTCTCGCTTCTGAAGCATTGTTACCAGACAAAGGTATCATTCTGGCTCCATACTCAGTCGGTCAGTATAAAGGAACTTGTTATGGGAACAGTGTTTGCCAGTTGGCCAGTCCCTGCTGGTGTGGACAGAGCCATTTGTCTCTTGTTGGAAAGTCTCCCTTCATAATTTAGTGTCAGAATGAATCTTGTGCTCTTGGGATTCTTGCAGAAGACTGAATCTGAAAGCTACAGGAGTTGATGTGTCTACTCACACGTGGTCTTCTGTTGCATGGCGTGCAAGCAACTTTTTGAAACTTGGTGGCTAGTTACCCTTTCACAATGGGATTCAGAACTTGGTCTCTCTGCATGAATGAACAATAAGGGGCCTTTGTGAAATAATTTGGTGTGTGTGGAAGAGTTTTAATTTTTCTAAAATTAAGATGTTTCACTTTTTATGCAATGTTGCAAAGAAGTAAAACAAGCCACACGAAAGTCACAGCTGACCTTTTTTAGAAACTACATGAAGGTGTTTAAAATTGAGCCTTAGTTGCCCCAGTGCTTGGGCATGTATGCCTCAAATCTATAAATCAATCAGTGAACAATACCTAAAAGGTATGGTTAAAATGAAAGTGCTTCTTATAGAAAAGTTATAAGTGTTTTTATTAAGGCCAAAGCGAAAGGTTCAAGAGTACCAGATTGAGCGCTAAGACAGCTCAAGAAATGCCTGCCTCTCAAAAGATGACCTGAAACTTACCAATACAGGACCTGCTTGGGGCTAAGTACAGTCAGCCCACCTCGTGTGGTGCACTGTAGGCATTACTTCAGGTTCTTAGCAACGTGCCTTCGGTCCCTAGCTGCAAACTCACTCGTTCCACTGCTTTACGAATTTCCTCCTGTTACACCTTTCAAACCTTTTACTGTCAAATTCCGTTTCAGCACTGAATGACCTTAGTTGCCCCAGTGCTTGGCATGTGGCCTAAATACCATATTCAATTCAATTACGAATACAGGTGAGAAATGGTCCAATAATAATCTCATGAAATTCAGAGAATAGATAGTTCAGAAATATATGAAACATATTTACAGGAATCTGGTCATTTAGAATCTGTTTCCAAAGACGTAAGCTTATACTAATGAATGACGTATCAGGTTGTGACGTCAATACCATAAAAAAATGATGACGTCATTGATAAGTATTCGTAAATGTTCAGTACTGTGACGTCATAGATTGACTACCATCCACAGAAAAGGTGACGTCATTAATGACGTAGTATTGTAAGGTTACTACCGTACACCAAAGTAGGTTATGACGTCATACAGCCGTGAAATGATGACGTCATAGACGTGTAAAATTGTATAGATAGTAAATAAAGGCCATTGAAAAACCCTACGCAATTTTATTCAAGTCCCATAAAAATAATTTTCAAAATAAGAGGTTATTCGTGATAATAAAAGAAAAATTTTTTTTTAATTCCTTGGAGCCAGCATTGCAATGCCCCTAAGGAGGGGGAGGGGGGAAGAGTGCCCTCAGCTGGAGGCCATAAAAACCAGTCTAGGTCACTACCAACTTTGAAACCGACCCCAAAAAAGAGCTGTTTTCTAAACTGGCACCTGATTGGTCGAGATGGGTAAAGCCTTGTCAGCTTTCCTTGTGGCTTCCGAGATGTATATGCGTGTTTTCTATGTCGATAGTAAAGGTTGTTAGACTATTTTAAATTGTCAGTGAATGACGATACGTACAGGGAGCCCAATGTTAGCGTGGTAAAGTTTAGCACTAGGACAAACCTAGACCTATGCTCACACTTACGGCTGTAGCTCCGTATCTTAGACAAATGATTGATCGACTGACGTTGTGGCGTCTTCATGAAACATGCCGTGAAAACCTCGTAGGCTCAAACGACCAGAATTTCGTTCCCCAAAGCATATAATTGGCCCACCACCCAAAAAATTTCCCAAGTCCGGTTCCTCTAGAAGACAACTCGTGGACAACTCTACGGAATGCAAACGTACATTCTGGTACTGTGGTTTCCGCTTTTGCCAAGATTTCGAAACCAAATGGGTTTCTCTCGAGTCTTTTCAGTAGAAAATGGGTCTTTGTGTATGAATTAAACCTCACAGAAAACAGGGGAACAAGAAACAGAAGACGGTGACGATGTTAAATCTATTATCTCGAACGCTTTAGCCATCATAAGACTGACTTCGTACCTGGCAGAGATCTTGACTTAGACCTATAAAGGTTGATTTACTCGTCAATATTCACTGATAAGGCTATTTTATCCTCATTTTCATTGATATTTATATATAAAAATGCCGTAATTCTTTTTAATAAGGGTTTGACTAAAATAACTTCGTACATTTTAAGGGCCTCACACAGCCAGTTCCTCGGCATCTTCCAACATTTTGACGTCGAATCTGACATCAATTCGTCAATATTGGTGACAAAATTTAAGTCTAATCATGTTTATAAACGTGGAAGACTTAAGTTTATCACAAACATTGCCATTTTGATGTAAAATTTGACGGCAAAACGCTAAAATATGGCAGAATTAAGCTCCTGTGACACCCCGATATAGAAATGCTCTATAGGAGTGACTTCAAATTCGCAGATTATTTTCTATTATAATTCTCATTTAGCTGAAATTTTTAATGCTGAATTGATCAATTTCACTTAAAACTTTTATCATTAGGTTTCGTTCTTTAAAATAACCTTTCCTGGCTAACTTTTTCCACGTAAATTCGATGATATAATGCATTTAATTATAACTTGCAAAACACCGATTTCCATGATTTGAGGGGGCATGTTTTTATACCAGAGAAATGTTACACAAACATTAAATTATTTTGCTTATATTTACGTATTTTTACAGCATTTTTTGCTGATTAGTTTCCAGCTTTATTCAAAACTACATCTACTGCAACAAATTTTTAATTGGAAATTTAGCTGCATTTTAAATTGCTTCAATTGCAAATTTTTAGGCTTAGCCTTTTAACCTAAGCAAAAGAATTACAGGAATTTTGTAAGTAAACCAAACAAAAAACTAATTAACTTTATTTTACTTCAAATTACAAGTCATCCTCCAGTTTTTGTTACAACAAAAGCAATTAATTATACCAAGACACATACAGACTCCCCAAAAGCAGACAAGTGGCCCAAACCCCTTCGGGTGGAACAAACGTGCCTTGAGGCACTCCCCCCTTCCCAGAAATGCCACCACTTCGTCTTACAGGCCTAATACCACCATTCAATGTAAGTGATTGAGTCAGGTAAATGGTCGGAGACGTGCAAAGCTAATGTCCTCCTGGCCCGTTCTTCCTCCCCCAGCAGGACAGCAGGTCGGACTAACGTCAACCTTCACCATACACGTGGACCACCAGGCCAGTTTAGGTTGTGTGTGATACGCCTTACAAAAATCCATCCCATTGCCAGGTCATTAGGGAGAAAAGTTAGCGCCATTAACGTATTTAGGGAGGAATGTCCTACACCTGACTTGGGACATTCCTTTGGGTGTATTTTGAAGTTGAGATGATTCTCAAATCTTCCAGTTTTTACAAGACTTTGAAAAGCAGTTTTATACTGATCACCAGAACAGGACTGAATATTTTTTATGAGTCGTTTTGTATTGCCCACCAAATACACTATTTTAAAAGTCCCTGCTTTTGCATATTAGTGCCTAGAAACTAAAAATTCTGTTCAGTACTGAAAGTGAAAAGTGCGATTTCATGTTGCTCACAAAAAAAACCCTTCACTTTATAGTGCAACTGCGATGTTTTACTCCTGTTACGCCTTTCAAACCTTTCTGTTCTCAATATCCCTTCCAGTGCTGAATGACCTCATGGGTCCCACACCGAGGCTTTTGGCCTAAATTCTATATTCCATGCCATTCCAAGTCAGTTATGCCCAACTGTCTGTTAGTTATGACTAACTACCGATACTCATTCCTGTTTCATTAACTAATTATGCATTTCCTAGGTTTCTGAATTACTAATTCTTGACGATGCAGTCACCTTTATATCAAAAATATCCTAGAGAAAGCTAAACCTCTATTCTTGGGAGTACTGTTAGGCAAAATCTACACGACAAATTAACAGACTTCCTGAAGGCAAAACAACTACAAATTAACAGACTTCCTGAAGGCAAAACCCTACAAATCAGAAGACTTCCTGAAGGCAAAACAATTACAAATTAAAAGAATTCCTGAATGCAAAACACTACAAATTTAACAGACTTCCTGAATGCAAAACACTACAAATTGGCAAAACATTACAAATTCAACAGACTTCCTGAAGGCAAAACCCTACAAATTAACAGACTTCCTGAAGGCTAAACAACTACAAATTAACAGACTTCCAAAAGGCAAAACACTGCAAATTAACAGACTTCCTGAAGACAAAACATTACAAGTTAACAGACTTCCTGAAAGCAAAACAACTACAAATTGACAGACTTCCTGAAGGCAAGACCCTACAAATTAACAGACTTCTTGAAGGCAAAACCCTACAAATTTAACAGACTTCCTGAAGGCAAAACCCTACAAATTTAACAGACTTCCTGAAGGCAAAACCCTACAAATTTAACAGACTTCCTGAAGGCAAAACCCTACAAATTTAACAGACTTCCTGAAGGCAAAACTCTACAAATTTAACAGACTTCCTGGAGGCAAAACCCTACAAATTTAACAGACTTCCTGAAGGCAAAACCCTACAAATTTAACAGACTTCCTGGAGGCAAAACCCTACAAATTTAACAGACTTCCTGAAGGCAAAACCCTACAAATTTAACAGACTTCCTGAAGGCAAAACCCTACAAATTTAACAGACTTCCTGAAGGCAAAACCCTACAAATTTAACAGACTTCCTGAAGGCAAAACCCTACAAATTAACAGACTTCCTTAAGGCAAAACCCTACACATTAACAGACTTCCTGAAGGCAAAACACCACAAATTTAACAGACTTCCTGAAGGCAAAACCCTACAAATTAACATACTTCCTTAAGGCAAAACCCTACACATTAACAGACTTCCTGAAGGCAAAACACCACAAATTTAACAGACTTCCTGAGGGCAGAACCCTAAAAATTAACATACTTCCTTAAGGCAAAACCCTACACATTAACAGACTTCCTGAAGGCAAAACACCACAAATTTAACAGACTTCCTTAAGGCAAAACCCTACACATTAACAGACTTCCTGAAGGCAAAACACCACAAATTTAACAGACTTCCTGAAGGCAAAACACCACAAATTTAACAGACTTCCTTAAGGCAAAACCCTACACATTAACAGACTTCCTGAAGGCAAAACACCACAAATTTAACAGACTTCCTGAGGGCAGAACCCTACAAATTAACATACTTCCTTAAGGCAAAACCCTACACATTAACAGACTTCCTGAAGGCAAAACACCACAAATTTAACAGACTTCCTGAGGGCAGAACCCTAAAAATTAACATACTTCCTTAAGGCAAAACCCTACACATTAACAGACTTCCTGAAGGCAAAACACCACAAATTTAACAGACTTCCTGAAGGCAAAACCCTACAAATTAACAGATTTCCTTAAGGCAAAACGCTACAAATTTAACAGACTTCCTGAAGGCAGAACCCTACAAATTAACAGATTTCCTTAAGGCAAAACGCTACAAATTTAACAGACTTCCTGAAGGTAAAACACTACAAATTAGCAGACTTCCTGAAGACAAAACACAACAAATTAAGAGACTTCCTGAAGACAAAACACAACAAATTAACAGACTTCCTGAAGACAAAACACAACAAATTAACAGACTTCCTGAAGACAAAACACAATAAATTAAGAGACTTCCTGGAGACAAAACACAACAAATTAACAGACTTCCTGAAGGCAAAACAACTACACTATAACAGACTACACGAAAGTAAAAGCAATGCACAGACATTCTAAATAAGAACCTACCCACACTAACCACAATTACTTTAGGGAGAATATCACAAACCAGTATACATTTCCTGAATGCTGAAGTTTAGAAAGTAGACTTTCTGAAAGCAAACTATCATGAAGAATCAGACTTTCTCAGACTAAGTTTCACAGATGAATTGGTTTTCTAAAGGTGAAAGTATCATTCGGTAACTTCCAAGTGCAAAAGTTTCTCAAACTGAGTTTCACAGATCAATCGACTCAAGTATCACAGTAACAAACTTCCTATGAAAGAGTTGCACAAATAACTTCCTGAATGAAAAAGTACTACAGAAACTTCCCAGAACCTCAGACAGTGAAACGTGAAAGTGTCAAACCAAAACACTTTCTAAAAGCCAAAATTATCATAAATTAATGCAAGAGACTTCTAAAAACCAAAATGAAAAGTGAAAGTATCACAGACTAAGACACTTTCTAAAACCAAAACTATCATAAGTTAACACAACAGACTTTCTAAACACCACAACCTACCAGAAGGGGAGACTTCCTGAATCCCAACTGATCTTGAAACCAACATTTTTCCTGAACCCAGGACTTGTTTCAAACACCATCAAACATATCCTGTGCTTTAAACCTTGTATCACGTATTCAGATGATACTGATGACAATGAATTCTGAACCTGTCATAGTGCATCAGAAATACAGTCCAGAATTATCACAAGCAAAGCCTGGAGCCTAAATTCCACTGTCAATAAAATGCTAGGTTATCACAAACATACACTAGCTAAATCTCCAACACATAAAATCTTTTTTAGACCTTTAACCATCACAAGGTAGACAATAGCAAGCTTTGCTGTGTACCAAAATTGACTGTTACAAAACTACGCAAACATTAAGCACACCTATTAACATTTATCAAACTCGTTTTCAGCATTATAATCACCAAACTTCGAACTATATCAGATTCCAAAACTTGATACACTGAATCCTAAAGCTTCACGAGCAGGGACTGCATTGAACCACAAACAATCATCATAAAAAACTATTTAATCCTACACCACATATCTCCAGTAGGCTTCCTGAATGACATTACTTCTTTCAACATTCAGAAAACCTCTACACAAATCCACTGACATCCAGAAAGGTAAGCTGCATATCCGTATAAAACCCAGGAAATTTTTAACACTGTCTTAAGTTACCCAAGATCAGGTATACTAACTGTAAAATCAATTGACATTCTAGTGACTTCTCAAGGTAGCATGACTCAGTAAGGCATGTCAAGACCAATATTGGAGCAATGAAAAGTCCACACAAGTTATAAATCTGAATATCCTCATCATGATAAAATAAAATCTCGTATCTCATATTCTCCCAACAACAAAATGCTCCAGAACAGTTCTGTACCAACATTACACAAGTACCTCACATCAGGGACATGCATCTCCAATTTTGGGAGCCAATGCATAGCTCAGTGAACCTTTGTAACACTTTTTTCAATTTCTATAAACATTCAGGAGACACTCTGCGAACACCTAAAGCCACTTGACCAAAACAGTGTGACGTAGACATTTCAAAAATTGGCAATGAATATTGCTGTAACTTCTATAAGGATATGACAACTAGCTTCTCAATATCATCTGATTCGTCTAAATCCTGACCAAAATTTTCGTGGGAATACTTTCCTACATAGCATCTGATTCACCTAAATCTTACCAAGCTTTTCACTGGAATACTTTTACGTGAATTAAGCCTTACGTTAGAAAGGCAACCTAATAATGAGGTCAGCTTCTTCATTACATGACAGGGAAAACATTTGTTATAAAGTCCATATTTTGCATTCAGTCAAGTCTAGATTATTACCTCACATAGTCTCAAAATCCCAACATGCCTTTTGGCAAGACATTAGGTGACAGTATTAGAACCTTTCCAGTACAAAAATGTCACACTGATACACATTACACTTGTCAACAAGCTTAGTTTCTGTCAGTATTATGCCAAAGACCTCCATACAATCTCCTCTAGGGTTAAACCAAACACACACACACCCGATTTTGTCTAATTCCCTGACGATGTTATGAACTTTGTTAGGTTTCTCACACAGACTTCTAAACATTGGCCATAGCAGTATTTATCCTTTCTTTATTTCAAGTACACGAATGTAATGTCAACCCTAAGACGTGGAGGTGTTTGAGCCCCCAGCTGGTACCCCCTTTTGGGAAGAAGGAATGTGTCCAAAATGTAATTAAGAGTTTTGTCGTATACTTGACTGCAAGGATAACTTCTAACTTTCCAAATGTTCTGATAAACTTACTTTACTTTCTTAGAGACAACTCTTTATACTTTATTTCTTGAAACTTTATATCTTTTAAAATAAGATTGAGGAGTATTTTCGTGTAAACTGTTTAAAAAATCAGTCTAATACAACATCAGCAAAAATTTTTAAAAAATTCTGCCCAAGAAAATTATGCTTTACAAGTTATATTTTCCCCCATATTACATCACCAAATTGACACAAACTCAGTCAGGAAATGGTATTTCAGATAAAGAATCTAATAATAAAAAATATATAAGAAAAATGTGACAGTTCAGAATAAAAAAAAAATTCCCCAAAAACGAGAATTTTTCTTGGAAAATAATCTAAGATTTTGAAGTCATTCATATACAGTAATTTTACCTCTAACAATTTTAGTCAATTATCTATTAAAAAAATGGCCATTCTTATTTATAAATATCACTGAAGACATTAAAATAACCCTGTCCACAAATATTCAAAAATAAATTCATACACAGCTCTAAGGACAGAACCCTGTCTGCTACAGAGCCAACCAACTATAAATGGTTAACACGTTCGAGAAAATATATATATAAACATCATAACCACAAATCTTTTGCTTAATTATTTCTCTGTCTTCTATGAGGTTTAATTAAAACAAGACCCAAGTTCTGTAACAAGACACAGGAGACAATCCGGTAAGAAATCTAAACAAAAACGAAAAAAACAGATTGACAAAATGTACGCTGTATACATCCCGTAAATTCTCTGACAAGTTACCCATAGAGACACTGGACTTTTAAAATTTCATTTTTGGTGGGCCATCATATGCTTCGGGGGACAATATTCTGGTTGTTAAACCTACAAGGTCTTCAGGACATGTTTCATTTAAGACGGTACACGTCAGCCAATACAAAATTTACCCAAGATACAAAACTACAGCCATGAATGTTACCATAGGCCTAGGTTTGTCTTAGTATTCAACCTCACCACACTAACATTGGTCTCTCTGTACATAACATTATTCACTGACAATTTAAAATAGTCTAACAACCTTTACTAGCAACATAAAAAACATACATATACATCTTGGAAGCCACAAGGAAAGCATGACAAGTCTTTACCCATCTCGACCAATCAGGTGCCAGCTTAGAAAACAGCTCTTTTTGGGGTCGGTTTCAAAGTTGGTAGTGACCTAGACTGGTCTTTATGACCTCCAGCTGAGGGCACTCTTCCTCCCTCCCCCTCCTTCTTAGGGGCATTGCAATGCTGACCCCAAGGAGGCCTTTATTTTAAAATTCTTTCCAGTTTTGTGTATACAGTGTTTAAATATACATACAGTAGTTTATATACATATATATGAGGACTTCTGTACTCCAGCTTACGTCCCTTAATAATGAGCAAAAACTCCTTGTTTACAGGTTACAGGTTTACAGGTTAATGTTTAAAAAATTGTTATTTACAGACACTGCTTCAGTTCTCACTTTGTACATTAACCAGAAAAAGCCTTCCACCCAAACATTAAGGCTGGATAATTACAATCCCTAACTTGATCACATTACATAACATAACCTTCCATAAACATAAAAACTCCAGAACTCACTCAAAAGACAATTATGACAAAACAATCATCTTCACACTCAGAGATTTACTTGATTTTCATACCTGAACAATCCTAAGGTCCAAATATCTAAAATCATGGTGCAACTGAACTCCTATAAGTGCTTGAAGGGTCAAGTTTAGAGTATAAATTGAAGACTTGAACTGAATTGAATTGAATATAGAATTTAGCCCACAGGCCAGGAAGCACTGGGACCTATGAACTCATTCAGCGCTGAAACGGAAATTGACAGTAAAAAGGTTTGAAAGGTGTAAAAAGAGGAAAACCTCAAAGCAGTTGCACTACGAATCAATTGTTAGGAGAGGGTTAAGGAAAGTAAGCTGGAAGAAAGAGAATATGAAAGGTAAGAAATTTAAGTGTGAAAAAGGTTAAGAGTGAAGTACTTAATCCCAGAGGATATCGTGGAATTGGGTCTTCAAAAGTTCAAGCGAAGATGCAATGCATTGCCACCCTAATGCTATTCTCCTTATATTTTAATGTATTTTTATCTAGTCATTAATTTGTTTTTCCTGTGTGTGTTTCTCATTACCTTCTCTGACTTCCTAACGAACTCCATATTCTTTGGAAGCTTAAATTTCAAGTCAGTGGCCCCTTTAGTGGACATGTTCCACATGAATAGGGTTCATCTTCTGGATAATAATAATAAAATAACTTGAGTAGTTTAAGTGTGTTTAGTGTAAGAACGTAAGCCTGAAAATGGTTAAGAGTGAGGTACCTAATCCCTGTGTCTGGAAGCAATGGCTAAGACTCCTTGGGGTGTGTGTGTGTGTGTGTGTGTGTGTGTGTGTAATGATTCTTCAGAAGCTCATGTAAAGCACAGACTGTGCAGAACTGCTTCAGTAAAATGAGAGAGAGAGAGAGAGAGAGAGAGAGAGAGAGAGAGAGAGAACATTATCAAGTTTCTGTAACTAGAACATTCTATATCACGTTTCTGTAGCTAAGACATTCTATATTAAGTTTCTGTAGCTAAGAACGTTGCCATAAAAAGTACTGTATCTCAGGTTCCTGTCAATGTTGGCCATATGGACAAAATTATGACAAATCTCACCAAACCTAGATTAAACTGTCCACACGTTTCAGCATATCTAAAGAGACATTGGATATTGTTTTAATTTTCTTGAAATGTTTCGGTGCCACTATAGACTTTTTCCTAGTAGTTTTTAAGGCTGGATTTTTCTTTCCTAGCTAAATGAAGGCTTAAGACTTGATGAGAACTGAGCAGTAAGCTGAAATACAGAAGTCTGTAAAATATAACATCAATTACAAAATTTGGTATTACAATAATTCTTCCCATTATTCAAATTTTAAAAAGTTAAAAGTTATAACAATAAAAATTTTTAACAACTGTGAACAGAATCTTGATCGAATTGTTATTACAATAATTTTTCCAGTTATAAAAACTCTAAAAAGTTAAAAATTTAACAAGAAGTTTTAAAAATAACTGAACTGAGTCTTGAGAAATTATAACAATTTTTTCCATTATTAAAATTTTTAAAATTTTAAATTTTCTAATAACAACAGTTAGGTGAATATTAATTTGATCAATTTAAGCTCAATGGGAAGTCTGTGCAACAACTGACACTAAGTAAATAAATATATAAAAAATAAACACATTAACCTAAATTTATCTCCATATATCGAGACACTATTCCGCCCTAAAATGGAAAACTGCAGTATCTGCAAAAGTTTCGAAATTGAGATATGCCACCTATTGGCCTCGTGAAACATAAAATACACAAGTTACTGCAGTTTCAGAATGATTCTTCAATGCTTTATTTAAGGGGTCCCATTTGCAGCATATCTGCAAAATCAGTTTTGTATTTTTGCATATACTGCAGTCTTTCATTTTTTAGGGCAGTATTGCACCTGAGATTCTGAAACTTTACGAAAAATAACTCAAAAATAGCAGAAGTGTTGTTCTCAGACAATTTACGTTAACCTGACAAGGTTCCCTTGCTGTTCAAACTGATATCAAACTAATAAGAATTATTAATAAAAACAATTATGGAATGCTGAAGCGTTCTAAAATGATAGCTAACAGCACTGGCAGGAAATTCAATTGAAATCTAAACATCCTGAAGTAGGCCTATAGCTGTATGAAAATTATTTGACAGCTAGTAGCACTAGTAGGAAATTCAGTTGAAAACTATGTATCCTGAAGTCGGCCTATTGTTGTATTAAACTTATTTGATAGCTAGTAGAACCAGTAGGATATTCAATTGAAAACTAACTATCCTGAAGTAGGCCTATAGCTGTATTAAACCTATAAGGCATTTTAAGTCTAAGCTACTTGATGGCTATTAGCATTGCCATGAAATTCGACTGAAAACTAAGTGTCCTGAAGTAGGCCAATAGCTGCAGTAAACTTATAAGGCATTCAAATCTAAGCTACTTGATGGCTATTAGCATTGTTAGGAAATTCAACCGAAAACTAAGTATCCTCAAGTAGGCCTATAGCTGTATTTACCTTATAGGACATTTAAGTAATAAACTGATGCGTCATGAAGCATGGAAAAGAGCTAATATTGAATAAAAAATGTAAATTATCTATGTATCCGCAATACTGACCAACTTATAACTACTAGATTCAAGCAAATGCAAAACTATGTATCCTGTATCATACATTAACCACTTGACAGCTGTTATTGGGCTTATAAAATTAATGTACAATGAAAAACCTATGTATCCTAATACATATTGATATGAGACTAATAATAAGTTGCATTGAAAATCCTAATGTATCTATGCATCCTAATACATATTTGAGCTCTCAGCTGTCATATTGCTTATTAATTGTTCATTTTTTTTTTTTTAGCTGGAGCAATGTTAGGGCAACCGTCTTCTCTCGTTCATTCTTTTGAACTTGAATTGTTTCTTTGTTGAGGAGAAAGTTCTTGTGTGTTGTTCATCTTGTTGTTGTTCTTCTGCTTTCTTTGTAATGTCACGCCAACAAAATACTCCGGCTTTTATCTGATTTCCCTGCAAGGAAAAAAAATTATATATAGAAAGCACATAACTGAAAAATGGACTTAGAAAACTACTAGCCTAAACTTTCCTCCTAATGACTGGATCGAGTTTCTCTCTCTCTCTCTCTCTCTCTCTCTCTCTCTCTCTCTCGCTCTTAATCGAGTATTAGACCCTTGCATTTTTTATTCATGTCATCTGTGAAAACGAACGTTTGGCTTAAATTCTGAAATTCAAAATTTAAAACGACAAGTCATTTCAAACTCAAAGAAGAATTGGAGGGTTCATGCAACAGACTAGTGTGCAATAGACTATCTTGCTCAATTTCTAAGCTTTATCATGGACACAATACCCACCATTTTACTAAAAACTAGATCAATGAAGAAAAAATTAATTATATTCGTATGCTTTACGGTTAATTTTGGATCCATTGTGCATAAGCCACATGCTTCTTTAGCATTTAGTAGCTTAATTGTGCATAAGCCAAATGATTCTTTAGCATTCAGTAGCTTAATTGTGCATAAGCCACATGATTCTTTAGCATTCAGTAGCTTAACTGTGCATAAGCCACATGATTCTTTAGCATTCAGTAGCTTAACTGTGCATAAGCCAAATGATTCTTTAGCATTCAGTAGCTTAATTGTGCATAAGCCACATGCTTCTTTCCCATTCAGTAGCTTAACTGTGCATAAGCCACATGATTCTTTAGCATTCAGTAGCTTAATTGTGCATAAGCCACATGCTTCTTTCGCATTCAGTAGCTTAGCTGTGCATAAGCCACATGATTCTTTAGCATTAAGTAGCTTAATTGTGCATAAGCCACATGATTCTTTAGCATTCAGTAGCTTAATTGTGCATAAGCCACATGCTTCTTTCGCATTCAGTAGCTTAATTGTGCATAAGCCACATGATTCTTTAGCATTAAGTAGCTTAATTGTGCATAAGCCACATGATTCTTTAGCATTCAGTAACTTAATTGTGTATAAGCCACATGATTCTTTAGCATTCAGTAGCCTGATTGTGAATAAGCCACATGCCGCTTTAGCATTCAGTAGTTAAAAAAAAAAAAACATGAAAAAGTGATAAACTTCCTTACCATTCCGGAGTAGCCTAACTGGCCATGATATTATATTATGGTCTAGAAAATTCTTGACATAATAATTGCTCTGTCGTAGATCAGATGCCATCAATCAGTCAAAACGCCCAGAGACCTGAAAAACAAGAGATTTATTAATAATATATATTGATAATTATACATAGTGAAGTATTTAGGTGCTAAAATTCTGAATAAATAATGCAGCAAATCTATGTAGTGAATTGATAGGCCTAGACCTGTGTGTCTGTCCATACAAGAATAATCTGGAATACCAGTATGCCTAATACTGCAGTATCTAGACTCAATCAAAACGCCAAGAGACCTAAGAAATAATTGATTTGTTATTAATATACTGATAATTAAGCATAATAGAGTATTTGGGCACTAAACATCTCGACAGGTAATGCAGCAAGTCTGGTATTATTTCACTTATGGACATTAATTGCTTTCAACATAAAATATAGGTTTTTCTGTTGTATTATGATGTGATTTACATGATTTTGAGGTTTATTTCCATCGCAAATGAATACTTATCCTTCCCCGGCAAATGATATACTGTATACAAAATTAATAAAATTACGACTTGTCAGAATACTGCACCCCCCTCTCCATAGCTAATACGGCAAACTGTAATCAGTAAACACAGTTTTGCCGTATTAGCTATGGAGAGGGGGGTGCAGTATTCTGACAAGTCGTAATTTTATTAATTTTGTATACAGTATATTATTTGCCGGGGAAGGATAAGTATTCATTTGCGATGGAAATAAACCTCAAAATCATTCAAATCACATCATAATACAACAGAAAAACCTATATTTTATGTTGAAAGCAATTAATGTCCATAAGTGAAATAATACCGCAAGTCTATATGTAGTGAGATGATAGGCCTAGTATGTCCCTGTCCTTACAGGCATACTCTGGAGCACAAACATGCCTAATACTTTATCTGGTTAAAGTTGTTGTAACATTCGTATAAAGCAGTTTATTTAGTGAATTGATAGGCCTAGTAAGTGCCCGTCCATGCAGGAAAACTCAGGAAAACCAATATGCCTAATAAGGTACCTATTTTTTTATAGTTAAAGTTAAAGCTTTCCTGATACACTTATAAAGCAGGAAGTCTATTTGGTGAACTGATAGGCCTAGATAAAACCTTGGCTTTACAGGCATACCCTAGAGCACCAATATACTTTATGCTTTAGTTAAAGCTGTCATGATATGCTTTAAAACTCTAGATTTATTTTACATATGAAAAGCATAGAATAAATCATATATATATGTATACATATATATTTTTTGTTTATGGCAAAATATTCTATTTTTACTCAACTTAGTAACTAGTGAATGAACCTACCTTGGTTCCACTGGTTCTTGATTCCACTAGTTCCTGGTCCTGGTCCCGATCTCACTAGTCCCTGGTACTACTAGTCCCTGGTCTTAATAGTCCCTAATCCTATTAGTCCTTGGTCCCACTAGTCCCTGGTCTCACCTGTCCCTAATCCTACTAGTCCCTGGTCCCACTAGTCCCTGGTCTTACTAGTCCCTGGTTCCACTACTCCCTGGTCTTACTAGTCCCTAATCCCACTAGTCCCTGGTCTCACCAGTCCCTAATCTTACTAGTCCCTGGTCTTACTAGTCTCTATTCCTACTAATCCCTGGTTTCACTAGTCCCTAATCCTACTAGTCCCTGGTCCAACTAGTCCCTGGTTCCACTAGTCCCTGGTCTTACTAGTCCCGGGCCCCACTAGTCCCGGGCCCCACTAGTCCCCGTTGCCACTAGTCCTTGGTCCAACTAGTCCCTGGTTCTGCTAGTCCCCAATCCCACTAGTCCCTGGTTCAACTGGTCCCTAATCCTACTAGTTCCTGATCCCACTAGTCCTTAATCCTACTAGTCCCTGGTCTCACTAGTCCTTAATCCTACTAGTCCCTGGTCCCACTAGTCCTTAATCCTACTAGTCCCTGGTCCCACTAGTCCTTAATCCTAATAGTCCCTGGTTCCACTAGTCCCTGGTTCCCCTAATCCTTGGTTTCACTAGTCCCTGGTCCCTTGTTCCAATGGTTCCTCTGGACGTTGGTTCCACTGGTCCTTGGTTCCTCTGTTTCCTGGTTTCTTGTTCCACTGGTTCACGGGTCCACCAGTCCTTTGTCCCACTAACTCCTGGTTCCATTGGCTCCTGGTTTCAATTGTCTTTGGTGTCACTGGTTCCTGGTTTCAATTGTCTTTAGTTCCACTGGTCTTTGTTCCTTGGTTCCACTGGTTCCTGGTTCCACTGGTCCATGGTTCCTCTGGTTTCACGTCCCCATCGTAACAATTCCAATTGAAGTCTTTTC
>JANJGK010005082.1:45000-51635 GCA_039081455.1 Macrobrachium rosenbergii
ATATAAAAGGTTTGGAAGATTATAGACTTAACATAGGCCTATATAAAAGATTCTAGAAGGTTATAGATTTATCAATAAGCTTATACAGATATTGTAGAAGGTTATAGACTTACCAATAGGCGCATATAAATATTCTATAAGGGTATAGGCTTATCATAGGCCTATAGAAAAGATTCTAAAAGATTATTAAGATTAACTTACCAATAGGCCTATAGAGAATGTTTTCATTGGAGATTAACCGAGCCTTCAGTCTGACAATATATCTGTTAAGAAAAAATGAATTGTTAAAAATATGATTTCTTGAGGAGGGAAAATTATTGTCATAACCCTTTTCCGTCGTGCGGCAGGGGGGAGGGAGAAAGGGGTATGAAGGGTCGGGGGGGGGGTGTGAGTGAATGGTTAGGAGGTAAAATGCCACGTTGCCACATGTACAAAACAAGATGGTAGGGACGTTTTACAAACCAAATGGGCAGAGAGTTAATTTGATATGAATTTGTTTACAAATTAAGATTTTTATAAGAATACTTAGACCTATGGACGTGAAATCTTTTATATTAATTAATTCAGATAATCTACAAATGATTAAACTGAATGTTATTTACACAGATTTGGCACCACGTCTTTCTGCCATATCTCCGGCAAACAAAAGCAGGTCAGTTTGGGTGGGTGGGACTATTCCCGTCTTCTCGCCTCTCTCTCTCTCTCTCTCTCTCTCTCTCCGTTAACTCTTCATTCTTTGTAAAATGCTGTGTTTCGTAGGACTATGTGAGAGATTATGAACTGAAATTAAGCAGCTTTCGCTCTCTCTCTCGCTCTCTCTCTCTCTCTCTCTCTCTCTCCACCAAATCAACTTCTCTCTCTCGCCACCAAATCTAATCTCTTTCTCTCTCTCTCGCTAAATCAACCCCCCCCCCTTCTCTCTCCACTAAATCAACTTCTCTCTCTCTCTCTCTCTCTCTCTCTCCACCAAAACAAATCTCTTTATCCCTTTCTCTCGCTACCAAATCAGATCTCTCTCTCTCTCTCTCTCTCTCTCTCTCTTTGTACATAGTATGGGTAATATTACTTCGAAATTCAGCAGGAAATTCATTTTAAAAATATAGAAAACCAAATCGCTGAACATAAGTTAACTATAAAAGCAATTTGTTAAAGGGTTTCAAAATAGTAAGAAATTTAAATAACAAAAAGCAATGCGGTTATTATAACATACTTTAAAAATAGCTTTTGGGATAATAAAAATTACTTCTTTTTAATGATTGTGAATTTGTAGTATAGGCGATAGGCCTAAGCAACTCTAATGTCAGCTTAGTGACGGGTTTACAATAGGTTTTCACAGGACAGACTTGAGCCTTTTGCTTGCATTCAGTCATAGGCCAGATTTTAGCTTTTTGCTTGCATTCAGTCAAGCCTTCTTAAGCTGTTAGAAATTGATGTGCTTGCGCACGCACGCATGCATGTTTGGATATTAAAAATGGCGTGTTTTTAAACGATTTATAGGTCTAGGGTATAGGCCTAGCAACTTCAATCTCGGCTCAGTGACGTGTTTTCGGAAATTTTAGTAGTTCAGACTTGGGCCTTTTGCTTGCATGCAGTCATAGCTTTAGCAAAATGCTAGTATAAAATATGCACATGCTTGCACACACACGCATGCTTTTAATTCATGTATGCATTCGTCGTGGTTATTATATGTTGCTTTTTTTAATTATTGTAATTTGTAGGACTAGGGTATAGGCCTAGCAACCCGAATCTTAGTGACATTATTCTCTTGAAGTTTTCATAAGACAGACTCGAGCTTTTTTGCTTGTATTCAGTCATGCCTTTAGCCATTAGAAATTAACATGCTTTCTCTCTCTCTCTCTCTTTCTCTTTCTCTCCATGCACGAGCAGCCATGACTGAGGAAACTTACAGGAAACTGTGGAAGCTGAAACTCGAACATCTCAATCTGGAATCTTACGGTTTCCCCAGGAGCCACCCAGATCATCCCACGAGGGCGGTTCTGGGGTTCTCCCAGAGGCCACGACCCCAGCAAGAGCCACGGGCTTCAGAGTCCTCAGATTCAGAGCCGGAAGTCCTCTCGGGCCAAAGTTCGAGAATCTGCACCCGGTGTGGCGTCGCCTTCAAACTGGACAAGCAGAGTAGGCCTCAGAGGCAGATCTGCAGGTACCACCCTTACCAGACCACCTACAAGAAGAAATTCAGGTGCTGCGGGAGGAGGGAAAACGCCAGGGAGAGTCCTTGCAAGACGGCCAGGCAGCACGTCCACAGCTACTTTCCCCGGAGGCCCTCGAGAACTTCAGGCCCACGCGGAACAACGCGAGCCAAGCCAAGAGGATTTATGCCTTGAAGTGCGCTCACGTCTATACTGAGAAGGGCACCGAGGTCGCCAGCGTGTCCTTGGTAGACGCCTTCTGCAGCGTCGTCTACGAGACGAAGGTCAGGCCCGAAAGCAAGATCCTGGACTGCGACACTGAAATCAGCGGCCTCAGGAGACGCGACTTGGAAAGCGTGCAGAAGAAGTTACAGGATGTCATCGAGGACTTGAACGCCCTCATAGGACCCAAGACGATCCTCGTCGGGTTCCGGCTTCAGAGGGACCTGACCTCCCTCAGGATGATACACGAGAATGTCGTGGAGATTACTGTCTTGTACCCTCACAAGTGGGCTCCGAGGCGCACGAACTCTCTCTACTTCCTCAGGAGGACCTTTCTGTCTTGGGAGAACATTCAGGCGCCTCTGAAGTCACGCGAAGAGGCCATTACGGCCATGAAGTTGGCATTGCATAGACTGTAAGGTGGCTACCAAGTGCCCAGGTGCCCTCTCAGTAGAGTTTTGAGAAAGTACAGGTGGTTTTGTCAAGGTCGTGCACTCAGGGAAAGTTTTGCTCAATTTCAGGGAAATTTTGCTCAGTTTTGAAGGGAAAGTTTTGCTTTGATCTCAGGGAAGTTTTGCTCAATTCTGAGGAAAAGTTTTGCTTTAATCTCAGGGAAAGTTTTGCTTAGTTCCAATGAAAAGTTTTGCTTATTTTCAAGGAAAGTTTTGCTTAATTCTCAGGGAAAGTTTTGCTCGATTCTAAGGAAAGTTTTGCTTTATTCTCAGGGGAAAGTTTTGCTCAATTATCAGAGGAAAGTTTGCTCAGTTTCAGGGAATGTTTTGCTTAATTTCAGGAAATTATTTGCTCAATTTCAGGGGATGTTTTGCTCAGTTGCAAGGGAATATTTTCCTCAATACGCAGGGAAAGTTTTGATCTATTCTCAGGGAAAGTTTTGCTCAGTTTTTAGGTTGTTTGTTTTGCTTTACAGGGAAAGTTTTGCTTACTTCTCATGAAGCATTTTGCTCAATTTCAGGGGAAAGTTTTACTCAAATTTCAAGGAATGTTTTGCACAATTTATCAAAGTGAACTGACTGACGATTGTGCAACAAATAACCTCTGAATTTTCTAACCACTTTAACAAAGTACAAATTTTTTAAATAACATGACCATATTCTTACTTGTAATGTGCAGTAGTATATAATTAATAAGATGGCTGTCTTTATGTAATTATTTGTAGTTCTAAGAAAAACTTTATTTTTGTATCTTTTATAATTATTATATAAGTCTGTGAGTGTCCTAGCTAATATATATATATATATATATATGTCTGTTTAGACAAATAAGTTTAGTGTTCCTAGATTTCATATCATTATGTTATGTTCATCTTTCCATTTTTTTAAGTACAAACAAGTCTAAAGTGTTTCTTGATTTCATATATATATATATATTATTTTGTCAGTTTTTCCATTTTTAAGTACAAATAAGTCTAAAGTGTTTTTTTTTATTTCATATATAATTATGTTCTGTTCAATTTTTTCCACCATCAGGAGTTGAGATAGTCTTCAACTTCATAAGTATTTACTACCTTACATAATATAGATTTGTAACCCAAAATACTGTACAATTATCAAGATTTACAAGCGTTCAAGACTTCAGTCTACTAAAGATAGTCTTATAAGAATTTGTTTCCTTAAAATTTACAGATTTGTAACCTAAAATACTGTATAATTATCAAGATTTACAGGCACTCAAAACTTTAATATACTAAAGATAGTCTTATAAGAATTTGTTGCTTATATAACAGACTTGTAACCCAAAATACTATATAAATGATCAAGATTGACATGTGTTTAGCATCTGTGATCTACTAGATAGCTGCTGTTAAGTCAAACTGTTTGAAAAACTATTTTTCTATTTTATTTAGCTTGTCTATGGTAATGTTTGCTTTAATATAAATTACTCTAATATATTTTGTCCTGTATTTGTCAAATAAGAGAATAATAATAATGTTTATATAAGTGGTTAAGTCACTGCTTTCAAGTGAAATCATTGTCTTTCTATGCCTAAAAGGCATAGGCCTACTCTTGTGCTTTCAGAAAGATTAATATTTTTTTGTTCACACTTGAATTTTTTGTTCATAGTTTTCATAGGAATGTCCAATCCCCTGCCCAATTGGCTGGCTTGCATTGGATTGTCCAATCCATTGAATGCTTGCTTGGTATGTTTTGTATCTCATAAATGATGATTTAAACAAATTGAGTTCTAATACAGTAATACTTTTTACCACCATAAATTTCAGTGTCAAGTTTTTAATTACAGAAATTCAAAATTCTTAAGGCTAATAATATAAGCTTTGATTGCTTCTTTCAGAAATATTGTTTGCTACTTTTGTAACCCTTGTATGTTTTGCAGTGTAACCTTTCTTGTTGTCAGAGATTGTGTCAGTTTGTAACATAAGCTTTCTTGTTATCAGAAATTGTATTGGTTTGTAATGTAACTTTTCTGGTTGTCAGTAATTGTATCAGTTTGTAATGTAACCTTTCTTGATGTCAGAAATTGTATCAGTTTGTAATGTAACCTTTCTTGATGTCAGAAATTGTATTAGTTTGTAATGTAACCTTTCTTGATGTCAGAAATTGTATCAGTTTGTAATGTAACCTTTCTTGGTGGCAGAAATTCTGTCAGTTTGCAATGTAACCTTTCTTGTCAAAAATTGTATCGGTTTGCAATGTAACCTTTCTTGTTGTCAGAAATTGTATCGGGTTGTAACTGTAACGTAACTTTTCTTGTCAGAAATGCATCGGTTTGTAAGGTAACTTTTCTTGTCAGAAAATGTATGTTTGTAATGTAACCTTTCCTGCTGTCAAAAATTGTATCGGTTTGTAACGTAACCTTTCTTGATATCTGAAATTCTGCAGTTTGCAGTGAAACCTTTCATGTCAGAAAATATACCAGTTTGGAATGTAGCCTTTCTTGCTGTCAGAAAACTGTATGGGTTTGTAATGTAACTTTTCTTGTTGTCAGATTTTGTATCAATTTGTAATGTAACCTTTCTTGTTGTCAGAAATTGTATCAGTTTGTAATGTAACCTTTCTTGTTGTCAGAAATTCTGTCACTTTGCATTGTAACCTTTCATAAATAAATAAATAAAAAACAATAAATAGATAAAAATAAATAAATAAATAATAAAAAAATAAAAAATAAAAATATATAAAAATAAATGAAAATAAATACAAATAAAAAAATAAATAAAAATAAATAAAAAAGTAAAAATAAATAAAAAGAAATAAATAAATAAAAATAAATAAATACATAAAAATAAATGAAAATAAATTAATCAAAATAAATAAAAACATAAGAATGAATAAATGAATAAAAATTCGAAATTGTATCAGTTTGTAATGTAACCTTTCTTGTTGTCAGAAATTGTACCAGTTTGTAATGTAACCTTTCTTGTTGTCAGAAGTTTGTATTAATTTCTGTATCAGTCAGGCATCTAATGTTGTCAGCTTTCCTGATCTCAGGCATATTTCAGAAACAGATTTTTTTTTTCATACAAATGCTTTTGCTTTCACGCACTGTATTCGTGAAAAACAAGCAATAACATTACTATCTTAGTTATACTGAATTCATAATGTTTGGGCAGCTTAAAATGTCATGATTGATCTCTTTAAACTTGTGTTAACCGATGGTATTAATAAATTTGGTAGTATTGGTGGTCGTATAATTTGTGACCCCATTTTTTTATGCATTACAGTACTCTGTATCCATCTGTAATGCTTAGCATTTAAGCTATTCAAACCAATGTTGCTGTACACAACTGCAATGCTGAACAAAGCATTTAAGCTATTGCAAACCAGTGTTGCTGTATTTAACTGTAATGCTGAACAGAGCATTTAAGTTATTACAAACAATGTCGCTGTATTCAACTGTAATGCTTAACTAAGCATTTAAGCTATTGCAAACCAGTGTTGCTGTATTCAACTGTAATGCTTAACTAAGCATTTAAGTTATTACAAACCAATGTTGCTGTATCCAACTGTAATGCTTAACTAAGCATTTAAGCTATTACAAACCAATGTTGCTGTATCCAACCGTAATGTTCTATAAAGCTTTAAGTTGTTTTATGAAAGAATGCTGCATCCACCTGTAATGTTTTACAAAATCTCTAATGCAGACCAAAGTTGCTGTGCCCAACTGTATTGGTTAAGAAAACTGACTTAGATCACTTCAGAAGTAAGCAAACCAAATGCCTAGGTCTAATCTGGGACACAGAGTCTAAGACAACCCATAGCAAGGTTCAGAGATGAATATTCTTTCTTT